>PVJL010012257.1:0-38218 GCA_004026885.1 Lyroderma lyra
TACAAATCTTTCATAGTATCATGAAGAAACTGAGGTCCTGAAAATAACATGCCCAAAGGCATGCAGTATATTAATGTCAGAGGCAGGACTAGAAGGTATATCTCCTGACAACCAGACCAGTGTGGTGACACTCATAAGATCCTTTAGGTTTAATAATTTGAACACGTTATCCAAAAGAGGTCACAATTATTACCTTTCTTTGGGCCACAGCTCAGAGGCCCAGTGGCATTGTGTAGGATGGAAAAGGAGGACACCCTAACTCTGACAAACGTGCTGTCTTGTCATTTCAGAGTTCAGGTTCTACAAGTGGCCTACAGAAATCAACTGATCTCAAAAATAGTATCTCTCTTAAGCCAGGACTTGGGTAAAAGTGACCATTTCCTACTAAGTGCTGTTAAATGGAGAGTTATGGAGGCTCAGAATAATAAAGGACCTTAGCAATATTCTAGACCAAGATTTCACTAACCCTCACTATAAAATGATGAACAGACTGTTAGTTACCTAATTTCTTATTTATTGGATTTGGAGCAACAAGCTTAGCATGAATGCTAGTAGTCAGTAACAATATCTACTTAGTCAAAGTTCTTTTACTCCTCAACTAAAAGCAAAAATATGCTGAGAAAGTTGGTCATGGACATTTAATTCAATTTATGGGGCTTTTTCAATCATAAAAGCATTTTGAAATAAAACACTGAAATAGTCATCCAACCTTTGTTGTACGTTCCACTTCCCCACCCCAATATACCCTTTGCTAACATGTAAATACACTTCATTGACTTTTGCTTGAGAGACAGATTTTATGCTGAAAAGTGAGCTCAGGATTAAAATATTCCTTTCTCACCTCTTAGAGCTTTCTTACCCTCAGCTTGAAGAGCTTCCTCCTCTTCATATTCCACTTCTACTGCCAGTCACTTCCCTGCACATCCAATCTCGGACTTTCTCAAATATCCAGGTGACCAATTCCCCTTCATCTGAGGAGTCCAAGAGAAAAACCATCTAATTCTGGCATCTTCTATTAATGAAGCACATCTTTGAGTGCTGTATCTTCTTTTATTTTTTCTGGTTTTTTCCTTCGCTTATTTTTCCTAAGGAGTAGATGCAAGGGGATATTAATAAAAAATGTAGAATATAAACAATAGCAATGCAATAAATATCAATGTACATTCCCTGTGTGATTTCTCACCTAATTTTCTTCCCACCTTTCCAGTCATATGAATAATAGGAATTTTGCATTTATCAGCTCTTTTTCTTCATATAGTTTTATTATATGTATTTGTATTCATAAACAATACATTATTTAATTTTGTCTGTTTTTAAATACTTTATAAATAGAAACACACTGAATGTGTTTTTTTTTTTCTTACCTCATAGTTATCTTCCTGATGTGTAACCATGTAGTTTCATGGCTGTAGTTTATTAATTTTTCATTACCACTTAACATTTCATTTTGTCACTATACCAGAATATATTTATTCATTCTGCTGTTAAAAGATACTTGGGTTAATCCAGGTTTTTTCAATTAGAAACAATTAAATTATAGAACTCCTTATTTACATCTCCTTGTTCACCAAAACAAGAGATTGATTTAATAATTTGAAAGACAACCTGCTGGGTCATATGTAATGTGTGCCTTCAATTTTTTGAAATCATGGCAAATTATTTTCTAAAGTTTTTGAACCAATTTACTGTACTGTATACAGTGATGACAAGTCTGAGTTGTTGCACATCATAACATTTGATGTTGTTAGATTTTTATACTGTTGATAAACTTATGAATGTGAAATGATGTTCAATTATCACAATGTGCATTTTCCTGATTACTAATAAGGTTGTACATCTCAAATATTTATTTGCCATTTGTTTTTCTTCTATATAACACCTTTGAATTACTTTGCCTAGTTTTCTACTGGATTATGTTTTTTAATATGTTTTTCATATGTTGTGAATACTAATATTTTGTCATGTATTGCAATGTTTTTCTCCTAATTTATCTCTTGTTTTTCAGATTTGTTTACGGGTGTTTTCAAGAAGAGTGTCTTAATCTTAACATGATTGACTTTAAAACATTTTCTTTGCAGTTTGTGCTTTCTATATATTAAGAGATTGTTTCCTACCCCAAGGACCTAAAGTCATTACCTTTCCTTCTAACAATGTAATAGTTATCCTAGTCACATTTAAGTGTTTTATTTATTTGGAATTGATTTTTGTTTCTGCTTTGAAATAGGGCTCCAATTTCACTTTTTTATACAAATAAGTATTTATCCCATCGGCAATTCTTAGGTGATTTACAGTGCTACTTCTGTCATAATACAAGTTTCCAAATATGTGTGACTCCATCTCTGGTCTCTATTTTCTATACTGCTCATTTATTTATCTCTTTCTGTGCCAGTATCCCACAGTGCTCGAACTGTCATATTTGGTGTCTACTTCGGGACTATTCTAGGACTTCTGATCTTCCAAATACAATTTTGGAAATTAGCTTCCCAATTTCCACAACAAAATCTCTGGATTTTGACTGAAATTTTACTGTCTTTACAAATCAGTTTTAGGGATGACTTTTAACACAGAGTCTTCTAATCCATGAATGTGGCATTTCTCTCCATTTATTTAGATGTCTTTAAAGCCTTCCAGTGAAATTATATAATTGTCTTCTCAAAGATTTTGCGTATTTTTTAATGAGATTTATTCCTGGGTAATTTATAATTATTGATGTTTTTGTAACTGGTATCATTTTTATTTTATTTTCTAACTTCACATAGCTGGAGGAGAGAAATACCTTTAGGTGTTTTGATTATGCATACCAACATTTTGCAATTAATTCTAAAATTTATTAGAATGATTTATCTGTATATCTTTAGGATTTTGTACATGAATGATTATCATATGCAAATAATGAGTACCATTTTTCTAATCCTTATATCCTTGTTTTCCTTGCCTTACTGCACTAACTCAAGATATTAAGCACAGTGTTAAATAGAAGTAGTGGCAGTGAGAAATCTTTTGCCATTACAAATTTTGAATAGAAATTTTCATTACTTTACCATTAACTATGATGCTTTCTGTGAATTTTTTAAAATTCATTTTTATTGATAGACTTTTTGGGGTGACATCTGTTAGCAACATTTACATAGGTTTCAGGCATAACAATTTCTGTGAATTTTTTAATAGACACCCTTTACACGAAGATTTCTTCTATTCTTGCTTTGCTAAATTTTCTTTTCTCTTTTGTAATATAGTAGATGTTTAATATTATCCAACATTTTTTCTGCATATATGCATAGTCATATTTAATAAGTAAACATAGTAAATTTATTGATTTTCGAGTATAATATCATTTCCAAGGCCCAGAGCAGGCTGCTCCCTAATATCCCACAAAGTCAATGTCGTATTGATTGCTTTAAATTAAAGTAACTTGACAAGCAACAGGTGTGAGAAGGGCATGTTGATCATCCCTTGTCTTCTTGAATACAGGAAGTAAATCTCCCCTGTGAAAGAGGCACTCCTTTCCTCAGCGGAGTGAAGAAAGACACACTTATCATTAAAGTTAAGGAATCCAGAAATGAAAAGCTTATGCAAAAAAATCTTGTTACTCCTTTACTAATTTCCTACCCAAGTCCAAACTTTGTTTAGATTCCTCCCTGAGCACCCAAACCTAAATATCTTTGTCCTGTCAATTCTTCACAAATTTATATTTCTTTATGTAAAATGTATAAAAATACTGGCTGGGTTATCATTTTCATGAGCATCATTTATAATCTCAGTGCATGCATAATAAATTTTTTTTCTCATATTAATCTGGTCTTGTGTCAACTTTATTATTAGCCCAGCTAAAAGAACTCAAGGATAGAAGGGGAAAAATTTTCCTCCTCCCTGACATTATCTTTGCATTCCTGTTGTAAACCTAACTTGTCTTTTTAAAATACTGCTGAATTTGTTTTGCTACTATTCTCTTAATGGTTATTACATCTATGTTTATGAAAATGTTGTGCTGTAATTTTCCTTATTATACTGTGCTTGCTCACTCTTAGTTTTAGAGTTTTGCTAGTTCCATTAAATGAGTTGACATTTTTTCCATAACAGAGGGTTTGTGAAAGATTGAAACATATTACACCATTAAATTTACAATAAAATAAATAAAAAATTGGAACTTATTTGCTGTATCTTTGAAAGAAGTATTAATAAATCAAACTAATGCTGACACACATTTGCAAGTTTTTCTATAACATTTTCCTAAGAGAGCAATTGAGGTTCAATTGCAATGATTATATGTTTCATTTCCAGTTCTGTGGATCTTTTTTCAACATCATCAACCTATTTTTAATAATACCTCATTTAAAATCATGTTTTACATTGATATTTTTATTTTTTATAACATACCCACATATGGCCTTTTATGTGAGCATTTTATTGTCAGAAATTTTTACAAATATAATATTGCTATTTCTCATGTCAATTGACTGACTCTCAAGTTGGATTGTTTCTTTATGATTTTGGAAACTTAGATTTCAAATTCATCCTCAGCTTTATGCTTGACAGTAGTGATATTTGCAAGTTGATAGCATGTCCCTCCAAAAGATCTTGTGTTTTCTTCCATACATACCAGGTGGTAAGACTTTTCATATTAATTTCTCATCTTGATAGTTTCTATGCTTTATATAAGGTAGTATCAATTTAATCTGAAAAACTAGGGGTGAGCCTCTAGTTGCACATATCCCAGAAAGCTCCCTCCTGCCACAAAGTCCAGTAAACTGGCAAACTTTCTTTTCATCTCCCTGAGTTTTCACTGTTCCTCTGTTTCATTTATACAAAGGATAAAATTCCATCTCAAAAATTCATGCAGGTTCATATGAGACCATTAAAAGCCAAGCATCTTGTTTAAGGAAACAAGCCGCTATCTCTCTTTGCATTTTGCCTCTAAGAATGCCCCTTACTTTTTTTCAAGCTCACCTATACTTTTAAAAGGATGCCTTCTCTGTTTTCGTGTGTTTTTCAGCAGAAGGGTTATCAGGTTACCTAATACATATCTTTAGGAGGAAATCAATTAGACATTCTCCAAAGTTATCCCTCAGGAATGACAAATTCAATAAGATAAATTTGTGTTATAAATCAGGAAAATAAACATAAAAAAATAAAGGACACTCTCAACTGCTTTTTATCTTACACTCTCCTCCAGAAAAATGTCAAAGGGTCTATTATCACTGCTAAGAATTCAAGATTATGAGTCTGAGTGATATCTAAAATTTCCAAAAAGTAATTATGACATGTACTTATAGACATAGAAGCAATAAAAGCAAAGTGATTCTGCCTTATTTTTAGTTCTGTTGGGATATGTTTATACCTTCCAAAAGATCCTGTTTCAATTGCTCATTGTGTGTGTGTGTGTGTGTGTGTGTGTGTGTGTGTGTGTGTGTGTGTGTCTGACGGTTCTGGGGAATCACAATATAAGATAGAGAATAATCAAAGGTAAACATGTTTCTAAGAATAGGATTTAAACTTCTGTAACAAAATTACACTAAATATTTCTGACAAATCTCCTGTGTTGCTTTTAAAATAGCAGTGCAGACTACTTATTTTTTTATTGTTTTATAATGTACCTCAATTACTCCTTTTAGTTATCAACTCAGTAGAGATTCTCAGCTCATTTTCTCATTCTGAAAGCAATCCACTTTTGTCTTAAGCTATACCTAGTATTTTGAAGATATCTGGTAAACATGTTAGGTCCTAGGGTGTGGAGAGAAGCTGTGTTTTATTTTACACTGGCATATACTTGAAATTTAAAATATTTCACCAGCAATAGTCCTTTGGATGCTATATTTGTGTTACTGCTTTTGGGGGAAACTTAGTTTCCCATAATTGTCATTAAATCCATTAATACTGAATCTTTTAAAAGTTATTTGTTCGAAATTTCTATTGTGAAAAAGTGGGGGTATGCAAAAGAAGAGAGAAGAAGAGGAAATGAAAGGCATAATGGGAGTAAGGGAAAGATTTATGAACTACATACAAGGTCAGTAATTGTCCTTTTTGCTTTCATATATGTTTTATCTTTGATTTCTATAGCACGCTTGTGAACAAAAATTTACTCTCATTTTACAGATGATGAAAACAAGGCCAAAGTGTTGTAATTCAGTTCAGATTTTTAATAGGCAGCATGTCTCTCTGTCTCTTGCTCATAATTCAGTGCATTCTTCCACACACCATAGCAGTCCCCCATTCTAAAAGATGAAACTCAGTGTGGACAATACAGTACTTTGTACCAACTATGTGTAATTTAGCAACCAACTCTATTAAGTAGGAGGGGTTTGGGGATGACCAGCAATACCTGGCGCACAGTCTGACATTTGAAGCCAGAACCCAGGTCTGGCCCTCAGATAATTCAGTAAGATCCATTAAATTCAGTATCTCAAAACATTTCTTATCCACTGAACAATGTATATTTCTTGGAAATAAGTAACTCTATTATCAGTTTCCTAGGGTGGTTGTATCAAATTACAAAAACTAAATGACTTACAACATAAATTTTCTCACAATTCTGGAAGCTAGAAGTATAAAACGAAGATAGAGGCAGGAAAAACAAAAAGATCCAGGCAGGGCCATCTCCTTCTGAAAGTTCAAGGGGAGAATCTTTCCTTGATTCTTCCTAGCTTTTGGTGGCATCCATCAATCATTGGTGTTCCTTGGCTTGAAGTGGTGTCACTCCAGTCTCTGCCTCCATTTTTACATGGCCTTCTTTCTTGTGTCTCTGTGTCCAAATCCACTTCTCTTACCAAACATTGGATGTAGGGCCCACCCTCAAAGCAGGATGATTTCATCTCAAGATACTTAATTGCATCTGCAATGATGCTATTTCCAAATCAGGTCACGTTCTGAGGTTCTGGGTGAACATGAATTTTGAGGGAACAGTATTCAACCTACTACATCTATTAACATTAGTACTGTAATATTAACCATAATAAGTTCAACAGACTGTTATTGTTCACTATTACTACTTCTTTATTATTATTAAACTTATTGGGGTGACATTGGTTAGCAAGAATTACATAGGTTCCAGGTGTACAATTCTACAGTCAACTTGTTGCATAATAAGTTCACCACATAGTGTGAGTTCTCTTTCCATCACCATATATTTAACACCCCCTCCCTCCTCTCTCACCTCCTCCCACTACTTTCATCCCCTCCCCACTGGACCCCAAATAAACATTAAACTACTGATCATGTCCATGAGATTTTTGTTTGTTTGTTCGATTTTTCTTTGTTGCTTTCAGTTTTATACGCTGCATATGAGTGAAGTCCTAAAGTTCTTGGTTTTTCCTGTCTGGCTTATTTTGCTTAGCATGATGATCTCTAGATCAATTCATTTTGTTGTAAATGGCAGTATTGCATTTTTTCTTATAGCTGAGTAATCTTCCATTGTGTATATGTACCACAGCTTCTTTATCCAATCATCTGTTGCAGGGCAAAAAACTTGAAACTTTAGTCCACAAAGACTTATGTACCCCAATATTCATTGCAGTGCTGTTCACAGTGGCCAAACATGGAAACAACCAAACTATTACTACTTCTAATATATCACTTTTATTTGTATGTATTTGTATTTGTATTTTATAACAAACAGGAAAAATCTTATGCATATTATCTCACCTAATTTTCATAACAATCCTATCAGTAGGTAGGGTATTATTGTAATATTACACATTGTATAGATGAAGGTCCTGAAATGTAGAGAAGCAAAGAGATTCACTAAAATTCAAATATATGGTAAATTCAGGAGAAGAAACTTTAAACCAAGAAGAACAGGAGAAAAAGATTAATATGGGCAGATATATAGTGGAAATGAGTGGGTTGTGAGAGTTCAGTTTTGAAAGCAATGTTAAAATACCCAGCAAGTCAGGGCCAGGAGTATCCCATGCTTCAGGTAGGCCCAGGGCCTTCATATATAAAGTCAGAGAGAAATTTAAAGACCATCCTTCCCTTCTCTGGGCTGTTTGGGTAACTGGACAGTTATATACAAGCACTAACAAATATATGTTTTCTTTCACTTCAACTCTTGTAGTACTATGCATTTAATATTTAGCATGCAAAGAGGAGGAAAAGATATTAAACCCCATTCCAGAATTATTTTTCCAGAATTATTTTTTTCTATCTTATTTCCCCTCCTTGATTTTAAGTTGACTGCGGTCATGGCATAGTCTTAAACTTTATACCTTCCACCCTATTAACTTACTATTCATACATTACACATATACTACTTATTGGATATAGCCATAATAAATAGTCAGTTTACATGCTTATTAATTCTATAAGCATCTGTAATCCTCATTGATGTATAACAGAGAGAAAAATTTGCATTATTAATTAATTCATTCAATTTATTTATATTGGTGCAAAGGAATGGAATTTAATTCCCATTCTTACATTATTTTTCAAGTTTTCTCCTCACTTTGTTATTAAAATGGTTTCCTGTAGGAACTGCCTTTGAAAAGAAAAAAAATGAGTCTATAGATGATGAATGGAAACTACAATATGGAGTCAAAATGATAATATAGGTATGCAAACTAAAACATCTCATAGCCTGCAGTAGATTTTGACTGCTTATTTATGAAACCCTGAAACATGAGGACTATAATGAAATTGCTGCTAGACCTTTAGCGGTAACATATATCACAGAGGGTGAAGGTACAAGACTAAATGATAAATTGTTAAGGTCAAACTACAATCAATATGCAAACACTGGATACAGAAATGTGTGACTTATGCACACTAACAGCAACAGATTAAAATATTATGGATTCAGTTTTTTTTTACTCCCAGTTAAGACCATCTTTAAGATAAATGGTGTAAATAACTTTATATATAATAAGGTCACATATGATTTTATTTAGCTTCAAAGGTACTACAAGAAAATTATTTTATTTTTTTAAAGAAAAAATCCCTGATTCTTTATTTCAGTCATTATCCATATCTCAATTATGCATGTAAGGAAGTATGAGCATTCAGGATTATACACAGGATTAGCTTACAAATTATGCTTTTCACATATAATACTTTTGATATTTTTCCTGTGAATTCTTTTCCTGCCAAATGCACCCATTTAGATTGTCATCAGTTTTTTTTAGAGTAGCATTCTAAATTGTCTTCTCTATATTTAATCCCTTTTGATCCATGTTGCACCCCAAATGCACACGTTGTATGCATCATGCCTTCAGGTCCAATGTGAAAGCTGGCCAGTCCTATGGTAGAAATTGGCTGATGTGTTTTCCCAGATAATACTGATATTAGTCACTGTTCTCTGGAAAAGCACTAAATATAAGGGCTGTCCTGAAACAATCCAGCCATAAATGCCTCCACTTTTTGTATTACATGGCTACATACTTTTTGGATAGCTCTCACCAGCCCTTGTAGACACACACACACACACACACACACACACACACACACACGTGTATGTGTATCTATATGAGGTTGGGCAATTCATTTTCAGACTACACACACACATGCGCATATATATATGTGTGTATACACACACACACACACACACACACACACATATATATGTATATATATATATATATATATACATATATATGTGTATACACACACACATATATACACACACATATACACACACACATTATATATATATATAGTGTGTGTGTGTGCGTGTGTGTACACGCACACATACCAAACACACGTAAGAAAGGGCTGACAATTAAGTTCACGAACTCATCTTAGAAAAAGTGCTACATACCTTATTGATGAATATCACTATGGTAAACTTTGAATTAATCCCCTTGGGGAGCTATGCACAAATGCCAGGGTTTAGTCCACCCTTCAAAGCAGATTTGGAACTCTTTTTCTGGAATGACTATCAGAGCTGTTGTCATATTACCCTCGGTGTCCTGAATGTCATCAAAATGCCTTCCTTTCAATAGTTTCTTTACCTTCAGATAAAGAAAAAAGTCACTGGGGGCCAGATCAGGTGAGTAGGGAGGATGTTCCAAAACAGTTATTTTTTTTTACTGGCTAAAAACTCTATCACAGACAGTGCCACATGAGCTGGTGCATTGTGATGCAGAAGCCACGAGTTGTTGGAGAAAAATTTAGGCCATTTTCATCTAACTTTTCCATGCAGCCTTTTCAGCACTTTCAAATAGTAAACTTGGTTGATTGTTTGTTCAGTTAGTACAAATTCATAATGAACAATCCCTCTAATATCAAAAAAAAAGATTAGCAACATTGTTTGGACTCTTGATTTAGACTGCTAGAATTTTTTTGATCATGGAGAATTGGCTGACTTCCATTATGCACTTTGATGCTTTGTTTCAGGGCCATATTGGTACACTCATGTTTGATCATCAGTGAAAACATGACCCAAAACATCATCTTACCTCATTAAAAGGCCATGGCAAACTGCAACTCTCCTTTGCATTCATTCATTGGTGAGCTCCTTTGGGACCATTTTTGCACACATCTTTCTCACACCAAGATTTTCAGTAAAGAATTTCCTAATTGTTTATCTGTCAGTGTTTACTTGGTCTGCTATGCTGCTCACAGCCAGCTGATAATTTTAATGCATAATTTGCCAATTTTTTCAGTGTTTTCATCAGTCCTGCTAGTTATTGTCCACCCTGACCTCTTTTTGTCAGTGACACTTTCATCAGTGACACTTTCTCTCCCATCAGAAAAATGTTTACTCCATTTGTACACTGCCATTTTCTTCATGGCATCATCCCCATAAACTTGGACTAACATGTCCCTGATTTCACTTCCACTCATGCCAAGTTTAACAAGAAATTTAATGTTTGTCCTTTGCTCTACTTTAAGCTCCAACATTCTTGAGACAGCACACAAAAACATGTAACAACAATATTGAACGCTGCTCAGCAAGACACCAAAACATCAACATGAACACAGCTATGAGACACAGATATACCAAGGTTATAAAACTTTACTGACTTGTTTGTACAGTGCTGCCAATGCAAGCACAGAGTGGCAAGTTCAGGAACTTAATTGTCATACCTAGTATAGTATATATGATTTATTATAGCAATTCTTTCACACAGTTATGAAGGTCAATAAAATTTACTCATTAGCATAACATTTTCCTTTAGTAACTTTAATCTTTAAATCACCTCTTTCAGATGGTCAATAAGCTTTTGTGAATATTAGATTTCTAGGATAAGAAAAACAATTAATAACTCAAAATGGATTAAAGACCTTCATATAATACCTGCAACAATAAACTGTATAGAAGAAGACATTGGTACTAAACTTATAGACCTAGGACTCAAGGAAGACTTCATGAACCCATCCTCAAAGGCAATGGAAGTAAAAGCACAAATAAATGAATGGGACTATATCAAACTAAAAAGCTTCTGCACAGCAAAAGAAACCATCAACAAGGCAAAGAGGCAGCCAACTGAATGGGAGAAAATATTTGAAAATAACGCATCAGATAAAGGTATAATATCTAAAATATATAAAGAACTAATAAGACTTAACAACAAAAAAACAAACAACCCAATTGAAAAGTGGGCAGAAGAACTAAACAGACACTTCTCCCATGATGAAATACAAATGGCCAGCAGACATATGAAAACAATGCTCATCCTCATTAGCTATCAGGGAAATGCAAATCAAAACCACAATGAGATACCACCTCACACCTGTGAGAATGGCTATTATCAACAAGACAAGGAATAACAAGTGCTGGAGAGGATGTGGAGAAAAAGGAACTCTTGCACACTGCCGGTGGGAGTGCAAACTGGTACAACCACTGTGGAAGGCAGTGTGGAGGGTCCTCAGAAAATTGGGAATGGAGCTACCATTTGACCCAGCAATCCCCCTTCTGGGGATCTACCCAAAAGACTTGAAAACCTTTGTCCGCAAAGACTTATGTACCCCAATGTTCATCGCAGCGCTGTTCACAGTAGCCAAAACATGGAAACAACCAAAGTGCCCTGCAACAGATGACTGGATAAAGAAGCTGTGGTACATATACACAATAGAATATTATTCAGCTATAAGAAAAGATGAAATTTTGCCATTTGCAACAAAATGGATGGACCTGGAGATCATCCTGCTTAGTGAAATAAGCCAGACAGAAAAAACAAAGAATTGTATGACTTCACTCATATGCGGAATATAAAACTGAAAGCAAAGGGAAAAGAAATGAAGAAACAAATAACCTATGCACACAATCAATAGTTTAATGTTTATTTGGGGACGAGTGCATCAGGGAGGAGAGAAAGGGGAGGGCGTGGGAGAGGAGTGGGGGAAGCTAAATATAAGGTGATGAAAAGAGAAGTCACATTAGGAGGTGAACTTATTATACAACAAGTTGACAATGCACTGTAGAATTGTATGCCTGAAACCTATGTAATCCTTGCTAACAGATGTCACCCCAATAAGTCTAATTCATAAAAATGAATTAAAAATAAGAAAAACAATTAAATGAAACTGTTTATAAAGAAATGAATTTGAAGATAGGGACCTCTCACTGCCCCAACAAAATGTATTCTCTATGGATTTATGACCTCATGTTTCCACTCCTTTCTGTCTCCATTGCCATTTTTTGCTTACTAATATTTTTGCAAATAGTGAAGTTTTTCTCATATTAATTCTATGCAATAAACATGTAGTGAACATCTATTATTTGCTAGGCATTGGTAATTTGCAGGTGAAAAAGACAATTTCTCATTCTCACGGTCCCTAGGATACAGAAAACAAATACGTGACATGTTTTACAAAAAAGAAAAAAAGAATAAAAGTGGGGACATGGTCATAGGTTTAGAAAGATTATTAAAATAACAATATGGAGGTGGGATTTGAAGGGAAATCTTGGAGGCAGATCATCTATTAGGCCTCTGTGCTTTGTCCCTTAGAACAGCACTTCCTTATCAATTTCATCCTCTGATAACTTTGCTAATAATATACAGACTCTCACAGCAAATGATTTTGTGCATCTCTCACACATACATCAAAGGTTAACATATTAATTGTATCTAACAGTCTAAGTCCATTATCCCTAGGATGAATGCTCAAGACCCTGCTATCCGTCATCTCTCTCATCCTTATCTTCCTTCCCCTTTAAAATACACTGCCATTTCTATACAAACCAAACTTGAATTATTTTCACACAATAGTATATTACTGATTAAGATCTGTCCTTACTACTTTAAGTAATGGCCAGCTTTGTTTTGTCTTTGTTTTATGTTTTACACTGGTTTGTACATTTCCAGTAAAGCTGGCCTTGTTGACACATGCATCCTTTCTTTATACTCCCTTGGCTACCTTTAGACAGATTCCATTGAAATTAAAACTTAATACAACAGAATTGTGAGACAGGGGCCAGTGGTTGGAGATTTTTGTAACAGATGGCAGCAAGTAAGAGTGTAACAATAGTATCAGTAAAGTTCATCTTTATAAGGGAAAATTTTAATTTATATTACTCCTTAATCTAGTAACAAGAGACAGATGTTATTTAACCAGAGTCCCATCTTAGCAATTCAAGCTTGGATTGCTGGCAGCAGCTCTCCTTATACTGAATTAGAACATACTACACATATAAACTTCAGAGGGTGCCAAAAAAAGTATACACATTTTAAGAAAGGGAAAAAAATCTGTATTAAAATTGTAATATTCAATATATACTGGTAATGGAAGGTGAATACAAGTCAGGTTTGACTTCTGCAATTACAAGAGATGTTCAAAGTAGTTACCATCAGCTTCCAGATACTTCTGATTATGACAAACTACTGCCCAAGCAATGTTGCCCAAAGTGTCTACTTTTATCACTGCACATGCCATTTCAATTTTTTCCAAAGTACCACCACTGTAGCCAGTTTTCTACAGTATATCACATCTTTTAAGGCCCCCCCATAGGCAGAAGTCAAGGGGTGTTAATTCAGGAGAACATGGGGGAAAATCAAACAATGTTCTTGAATTTTAAATACCACTTCAAAATGGTCTTGTACTCCTCCAATAACAACCGTTCTGCTGCCATTTTATTTTACTGTCCTTACTGTCACACAGTGATGCTAGGATTCATTTGATTAATGCCATCTTTTGAGTGAACATCATACTACACATTGCTACCATAATTTAATCCAACTTTGAAAAGTAATACATAGATAACATCTCTTAAAATGTGTTTTCTTTTTTTACACCTTGGTTTGTAGCATGTGTCTATGAAAGCAGATAGGGGAATCCCAGCAATGAAAAAACCAGCCCTGTTCCTCAGTGACACTGTGATATGTGCTAGATAGTGACACTGAACCCTTGAAGAAATATGTATGTATATATATGGAGAGAGAGAGAGAGAGAGAGAGAGAGAGAGAGAGGAGAGAGAGGTTGTCTGGGAAAAATTCAGCCATAAATGTGGTGTTTTTTATTATCATTCCCATTTAAATATTCCATTATTTACCTTATGTATACTTTTATATTTAAATGTTATTATTATAGTATAGTTTTCCAGACAATGACTTTTAAAGTCATCTCTTTTGATTGATGTACGATTTTATTTCATTGTGATCAGGGGAACATCTTGTTTGATGCTGATTCCTTAGAATTTATTTGGACTTCTTTCTTGTCACAGTCAAATGTTGTGAATGTTTCATTTGTTGTTAAAAATAATGTATTTTTAGACATCTAAATTCATATAATATTATATATAAATTTTATCTCAATAAATAATGTATATTCTGTTGGGTATAAATGTATACACATTTATTAATAGTAATTAAAGTGTATTTGATACTCATTCATCCCTCACCAAAACCTTGTGAGGTATATATTATTATCTCCATTTTACAAAGGGAAAAAATTGAGGCAAAGAAATGTTAAGTAATTTTCCTAAAGTCACAGAGCTACCAGAGAGTAGAGATAGAATTTGAATCCCAGCAGTCTGGTTTCAAAGTCCATGTTCTTAGTACTACTTTTTATCATCCCTCTTTTAATTGTTATTTAAATCTTCCAATTCATTGTTGTTGCTGTTGTTTTTGTATCCTTGTCCATCTGCTTCCAATAGAACTGTGTTAATACCACAAACTAAGATTTTCAAAAAGTATTTTCTCTGTGGTTCTGTCATTTAGAGCTTTATATAGTGCTATCCCCATGTTACTTATCTCTTTTTTTATCCATTTCTCCTATTATCAGTAAATAACACCCCCTTTGTCTTTTATAATGTTTTTACTTCAAATTCTATTTAGTTTGACACAAAAAAGCTGTCTTTCCTTTCACTTACATGTGTTTCATGCATAATTTGCCTTCCCTTTATTTTCATTTTATGTGTACTTTTGTTTTAAATGTTTCATAGATAGATAGGGCAACCATATAATTTACTGTTGCAATTGCCTCACCTGTGGAGTAGGGTGGAGGTAAGATGAGGAAAGTTTAAGAGCAAACCATTTGGGGCTGCTCCAGCCTGTTCTGAACACATGCACCGGGGAACACCAATAGGCCAGGTCTGATTTCTTCTCTCTACATGTTGTGGGTCCCAGCCTGAATATTGTCTACAACTTGCTCTCTTCTGGGAAGAGATCCCCAGGCATTGTCTACAACTTGCTCTCCTCTGGGAAGAGATCCCCAGGAAATCCCTCTAGGAGACATTTTTTACCCTTCATGTTGTAAAGTCCAAGTTCCTGATCCTGTGCAGAATTTTTTCAGACTTTTATCAAAGTATTTTTGGGAATTTTTTGGAGACTTTTGGTGAGATGTGAGGATTAATATGTTCCTCCCTGTGCCTCACCCACAAACATCCAATCTGCCCAGATGAACTCTTGATTCTAATTGTGGGATGTGTGTCAGCACCAACTTCCCTAGTAGCCTTTGAAATACCTTCATTGCACAGCACAATTGGCCTGGTGAGTGTCCCTCATTGCTCCATTTTTGTTTATAATTTCATGAAATTTCTCACCCATTTATTGTTGCAGATGAGTTTTATTATTGTTTGGTGCCCTAACATTGGAATGTAATGGCTCCAACAGTAGAATTTCAGTTTAGAGCCCTGGACCCCTTCTTGCTGTGGACTCAGGAAAGACAGGGCCTTGGATATGTGTTCATGCCTTTCTGGCCCTCATGTGAGTTCTGAGGATTTCTTCATGCATGTCCAAGGCAAATCTTTATTAGTTTCTTACTAGAATGTTTACCTTCCTTCTTTCTATTGTTCACAGCTATTTGCTGTGCTCATTGCTCCGAGGGAGATAATCCATATCTTTATTCCTGTCTGCCTACCTTGCTGAACCATCTTTTTAGTTCTCAGATTTTCACCTGATGTCCTTGAGTGTTCAGGGAGGTAATTTTGTCCTATATGTGGGATGCTTTGTAAGACTTCAAGCTGGAGAAGAGCTGTGTCTTCACAAACAGGAACTTGGCTAGCCCAATGAGTCAGACAGACACACACAGTGTTGTCTAGGCAGCAGCATGAGAGCCAAACACATTAGTGACATGTTGATGAAAAGAATTGTCATTAAACCCTGAGGATGAACTGGAGCCTCTAAGGGGCTTATCCCTCATGTTTGCAGCCTGGTATGTGGATTACTAGTAACATAATGTGCATGCAAATTGTTTTGTGAGAACAAGGAACAATATTGCAATCATCCCTCATTTTTTGATGCTAGTCCCAATTCACAAAACTATTTTCATATTGATTAGTTCATTTTGTCCTCACCAAAAAAAAAAAAAAAACACTGAGTCATCAATAAATGCTATCTATGAATTCTGAAACTGGAAAGTTTTTCAATTTCCTTGCTTTTGGTTTTATGCCCCATTTATCATCCCGCCCACCACGAGCATTCATTTTACTCTAGATTGTTTCAACTAAGTGCTGAGAAGGGGCATGAGTAAATATGGTTTACAAAGGTTTGAGTGGCACTGATCAGGGAATGTCACATGAAAAAGCAAACTCACTAGAACCATTTGGTATAAAGCAGCACTATCCAATAGAAACGTGAGGGCTGTCTGAAAAAGTTCCAGCCATAAATGCCTCTATTTTTCATATTACTTGGCTGGATACTTTCCAGAGAGGTTTTGTATATACTTTACAGTTTTCTAGGAGCCACATTAGAAAAATAAAAAAGGAAAAGTTTGAAATAATTTTAGCAATCTATGTTATTTTCTTGGATACATCCAAAAATACTATAATTTCCATGGGTAATAAATATAAAACACATACCAATAACATGTTTTCTTTCTTTTTTTTTTTTCACCTGAGATGCTCAAAATGTAGTGTGTGTTTTACACTTATAGCACATCTCCATTTGGACTGGCCACATTTTAAGTACTGGTAGATACATGTGGCTAGTGGCTACCATAATGAACAACACAGTCATACTGTAATGGTAATTAAGCTTAGCTAAAGGGTTAGATTGTGCAGATAGCTCCTTTACTAAAAACTAGGTATGCAAGTTCTCAAGGAATAAATTTATCAAAAATTTATTTTGTCAGATATGACTGAATTTTCAAATGATGTAAGTTGTGTTCCATTTCAAGTTCTGTTCAGTTTATAGCAGTGTTTTCATGTGTTGGCTCATTTAATCCTCTTGATAGATCATTGAGGCAGATGCAATAATATTACCTGTTATGAGTTTTATATTGCAGATTAATTGAGTAGAACCACCTAGAAACAATGCCTGAAATGTCAGTTAGTACTCTGTCAATGTTAATATTGTTCATTATCGTAATTGTCATCACCAGTGATGGGGCCAAGAAATATCTTCTGTAGATTGATAAGCTTGAGACTTGAAAACTTTGTTTAATGTGGTAGGATCTAAGTTTACCTTAGTTGAAAAACTGTGCAAAAATTTAATTAAAAGACACTACTTGCTAATTCTAATATTTGAGAGAATGTACAACTATATATAGAAAAGTTTCTTAAGTCAATCCCCATACCCATCTTCAACCATTACCAAAAACTGTCTACTTACCTGTCTACACTGTCTTGCTTGCACGTACAACAATCTACTAACTCCTATATACACATGTAAGGCTTCTTTCCTTTTCCACCTTCTTTGTGCAAGCATGAGTTCTTTGATAATAACATTTTTCCATAACTTGTGTTCCTTCCTTAACAGAAGATAGTGTATGCTCCTGTCTTGATAAAGGGGATTTTATGGTTCATATTTTATACTCTACCACTTTACCCCAGGTGGAATTTATTTGGGTAAGTACTGGGAAGATGAGATTTTTAATTTTACTTCTTTTTTGCTAATATAAAATTGGGTCTTATAACATTTGAGTTTTCAATTTTGTTACACTGATGCTTCAGTCACTTCTTGAACAGATAGTCAACTGTTTTAATTATGATAGCTAAACACTGACATTTGGTATTTATTGAACAACTACTTACTTTCCATTATGAAATAAAAGAACCAAGACTTGCATTCTAGGTAGGGTGAGAGGGCACAGACATAAGTAAATTATATAGCATTAGAAGGTAAAAAAAAATAAAGATCAAGAGGAAAAATACATATCCTGGTTAAAGGGGATCTGTAGTTCTGGTTGTAAAATTAAATAAAATGGTCAAGGAAGTCCTTGAAAGGTAGCAGAATATGTATGCCACTCCTAAATGTGCCATTTTGGTATTTTGGTGATTTTCACCTATAGGTTTTTGAAAAATAATGAATTTAGGGGGAGACATTTCTCTGAACTCCCCTTATCTGTCTAAATACAGATCCTCCAAAAGGAACACAATTGTCATAAATCCCTTCCCAGGAAGTTTCATCAATCACAGAAGATTCACTCTTATCACAGGGGAGGAGACTGGAAGCCAACATTTCTTCCAGACAAACTTAATCACAAATGTTCATACCTCCTATCTCTTCTAAGAGGTCATTCATCTTCTCTAAAAATCATTTGTTATTCCCTAAGTGGCCTATATCTTCCTTTCCTTTCCCTATTAGGATGGTATTTTAAGTAGCTGAAACAGTTACTCTCCCTGAGTATCTCCCATATATACAGGAGGTATATACGTTAGCACACTTCTTTCTGTTTTCTCTTGTTGATCTGTCTTTTATTATAGAGGTCTCAGCCAAGAACTCATAAAGGTAGAGAGAAAATAATTTGTCCTTCTCTGTAGTCTCAATGAGAAGATGATTTTTGAGCAAACATCCAGAACATATGAAGGTTGTGAGAGAGGGATAACAGGAGCTAGAATAGCAAACAGTGAGCCTAAGGTTCATCCTATGCAAATACTCTGAGGAGAGTGGCTGGTCAGTTCTCGGACCATAAGGGAGGTTACTGTGGCTGGAATGCAGTGACTCAGGGAGAGCTTTTAGGGATGTTTAGCAAAATAAAGGGATGATAGTTTTTATTGGGCCTTGCAGTGACAGCCTTTTAATCCAAGTTTAATAGTGGAGCCACTGCAGGTTTGGCACTGCAAAGTAGTACCATGATTTGACTTACCAGTTAAAACAATTATTTTGTATATATTTTTAAGAACAATGTCTATAGGTTTTGCTAATGAATAAGATGTCCATTAATTGAGATGTGGAGGTCTTCAGTTCAAGGAGACTGTGAGTTTGGTTAGGAGGTCAATTAAATTTTATATGACAATTATACATGCAAATAGAGACTTTGCATAGGCAATTGCATCCTCTAGAGGTCAGAAGAAAAGTCTAAGCTGGAAATATAAAATTAGATGTCATTAGCATATAGATGGTATTTGAAGCTATGAGATTTTAAAATGTTCATTCAGGGTATGAATGTGGATAGAAAAAAAGAGAAGTGGTCCGAGAAGTAAACCCAAAGGCACTCCAACATTTAGATAACAGGGAAAAGAGAATACATCAAAAGAGAATGAGAAGGAACATACACCACCTAGGTGTATACTTAAGAGAAATAAAAACATATAAACAAATAAAAATTTGTACACAAATACTCCTAGGACTATTATTCATAAGAGCCCACATGACCATGAACAGATGAATGAACAAACACACTGTGGCATATCCATACAATAGAACAGTATCTCTATGTACATGCTTATAATAGACATTTTATACAATATGTGGCTTATTATATCTGTGTTTCACCTCACATAATATTTTCAAGGCTCAATATAGTCAGTGCTGGAAGAAACCATTCAGTACATCACTATCTTAATTTCACAGATTCAATATCTCAGTGACAGATAAACTGGGGACTTGCTCAAGGAAGGATCATGATCTCAGATAGATTAACACTAAGAACATAAATAGTGGGAACAGACGTAAAAACTAATGCTTACAATGCACCAAGAGCTATTTAAAGTTGTTCACACACATATATTTCTTGAGTTCTTACCAGAGCCCTATGACATAGAAAATGGAATGTACATCCCATTTTACTAATGACAAAATAGAAGGAGAAATGTAATAAATGCCTTGGAATCTCACAGCCTGCAAGCTGTCGAGCTGTTACTTGAACGCAGACCATCCCTGCCCAGTGTCCTCCCTTTGTCATCTCACCACAGCATCTTGAGTCCTCTCATTATTAACCCTGCACTAGCATATACCCAACATTTGAAGCAACCATTGAAGTAGTTTAATTCCTTGTTTGGAATTTCGCCCATCTCAGTTGACCTAGGAAAGGGTCCCAAAATGGGAGCAAGGTATAGGCACGGTCTTGTATCTGTATTCTTTCATCTAGCATAATATTTTCAAGGCTCATGGAGCCACTTTGGAAAACAGTTTACCTATTCATCAAAATGTTAAACATAGAGTTTCCTTATGACTCATCATTTCCACATCTACTCATATATACCAGGCATGTCCAACCTGCAGCCAAAATGGCTTTGAGTAATGCCCAACACAAATTCTTAACACATTGTGAGATTGTTTTCTGACCTTTTTTTTCTTCCTTTTTTATAAAGCTCATCAGCTATCATTAGTGTTAGTGTATTTTTTTTGTGACCTAAGATGATTCTTCTTCCAATGTGGACCAGGGAACCAAAGGATTGGTCACCACTGTATATATACAATGAAAATGAAAATAAGTCCAGATCAAACTTGTACATGAATGTTCATAGTAGCATTGTTCACATTCATAATAGCCAAAAAATAGAAGCAATCCAAATGTCCACCAACTGATGATGAAGAGACAAATAAATACACTGGGAAACACTGGAATAGTATTCAGCCACAAAAAGAATTAGGTATTGATGCATGTTACAACACCTATGTACCTTGAAATAATATAATTAAAAAAAACAAGCATAAAATATCTCACAGGTAGAATTCCATTTATATGAAATGTCCAGAAATTCAAATTTAAGACAAAGAATATGTATCAGTGGTTGCCTGCAGCTGGGAGTACAACAGGAAGCCAAGTACAAATGGGCATTGAGTTTATTTTTGAGTGAACCCAATCTTGTAAATTTTATTGTAGTGAAGGATGCATACCTCTAAATTTACTAAAACTCATTGAACTATACAACATTAAACCAGTGAATTTTCATGGTTTAATCTTGTGTAGTTCAATGAGTTTTAGTAAATTTAGACCTGAAACCTATGTAATTTTTACTAATGAATGTCACTTCAATAAATTTAACAATAAAAAATTATACCTTTAATATTTTTAGAGAGGAAGAGAAAGAGGAATGCCATATTTAGCCATACTACCCACAATGCTCTACCCAGGATGGGGGACTTAACATAGATTATAATATGAACTGAATCTTTCTGAGTAATGCTCCACAAAGCAACTCTTGTGCTGGTCTCTGGAACACGGTGGGGATAAAGTATAGAACTACTCTCTCCCTTTAGTCCCTGCTAGAAAAATTAAGAATACAAATGAGTGAAAGAATGTATTGAGGTGCAACATCTTTTCCTTTGCCTTGGACTACTATATGACTGTGTATATGTTTCCCTGTCTGAAGCTGTATTGGGCTTTCTCCTGTGAAACAATCCAGAATCTTTAAAAACAAAAACAAAAACAAACAAACAAACGAAAGATAAGAATTTGACCTTTAAAAACCCTCAGTGAATGGATAATCGTGCCAATTAATTCTTGCTAAAATATTACATGAGAAAGTAAAGCATAAAGCATGTGGTAACATTTGGAAAATGAAAGGTTCTATACTTACTATTCAGAAAAAATATACAGAAAAAACTGTGGCAAAGCCCTCTCTTCAGCCCTAAGGGTTCTATGGACAGTAAAACTTTTTCCTTCAGCTGACATGACCTCAACTTGTCCTGAAGCTGTGGGGACACTTTTTGGTCCTGAGGATACTAAGCTCTCATCTTCACTGTGGACCAGACACCTGGCATAGACATTTGCTGGGGAAACACACATGCACATTAGCAGGCTAGAAATGGAGGGTTAGTATGCTCCCTGTTGGCCTTGAGGTCACAGGGCAGGAAGAGCAAACCTAGATGTTTACTGGTGGCTTTCCCCCCTTGGTGTATTGCTGAAATTTCAGTACTCAGATTATTCAATGCCATGATTTTGGAATTTCAAACAGAAGTGGAGCCCATTATTCTATGCCTAGATGAGAAATCACAGCAATACTATGAAGCAAAGATTAAACTTATTATACTAAATTCAATTGACTTTCTATATTCCAGTAACAAATTGAAATATGAAAAAATAATATCACTTACAATAAACCAAAAAATAAATCTTATCAAAGTATTTACAATCTCTGAGATAAAATATGAAACACTCTTGAAAGCAAGGAAAGAGAAATCGAGTTGTATCCCTTGTTTATGATCAAAATGCATCATTATTAATATGTCAATTCTTAAGTTGACATAAAGAGTCAGTGCAATCCCAATAAAAATCTCAGCAAGATATTCTGTAGGTATTGGCAACCTTGTTTTATGCTTCTGAGTAGTCTAGTCAATAATGATGAAGAACAAGTTGATGAACTCACACTTCCCAATTTCAAGATTTATTTAAAATCTACAGTAATTGAGCGAACATGATATTTTAAAGTGAATAGACACATAGATAAATATAACAGAATAGAACATCCACAGATCAACCTATGCAAATACAGACAACTTAACTTTTGTCACAGGAATAAAGGCACTTCAAGTCAGAAAGGGTAGGATTGTAATCTTTAGTCTTTTAGTCTTTGGTTATCATTGACAAATGGTGATGGTACAAATGAACAATCACATGAAAATAGGTGAGCAAAGACAAAAATTTTGCACCTTAGACATAAATTCATTGAAAATTATTAAATGATTTAAATATGTAAATCAACCTGGAATTGTCAAAATTGAGTGAAACGATAAAAAAAATGTAAACTAATCTCTATGAGTAACAGGTGAGTAGGTACTGAGTAAATTATTATAGTGATCATTATCCTTATTGGTTTTCTTAATAAAACTCAATAATGATAATACATTAGGAAAGGATATTAGTGAGTATAGAAAGACCTTTGCCATGGCACCAGAAAAAGAATGATATAAAGTGTTTTCTATATTTTGGGCTTTATTGAGGTATAATTGACAATAAAATTGTAAGATATTTAAAGTATAAATCATGATGATTTTGTATATGTATACATTATGAAAGGATTCTTTCCTTCTAATTAATTAATGCATTCATCACCCCATTATATCTATATCTGTATCTGCATCTGTATCTGTATCTATCTATATCTTTATCATTATCTATATCTTCTATTACCTATCTATCTGTATTATATATAATAATTTGGTGTGATCATTGAAGATTCACTCTTTTAATAAAATACTGTGTTAATTTTAACACCTACATTCATTATATTACACATTAGATCTTCAGACCTTACTCATCTTATAGGGAAAAGTTTGTACCCTTTTACCATCCTTTCCTTATTTCCCCTACCCACCAGCTCTTGAAGTTTCCATAAAAGAAAAGAAAGCTTAAAGCAACTAAGAAACAAAAACTCATGGACACAATCAATAGTTTAGTGATTAATGGTTATCTGAGGGTAGGGTGGAGTGGGTGATAGAGAAAGGGCAGAGTCTCAAATATGTGGTGATGAAAAGAAAGCAAACTGACTCTGGGTAATAAATACATAACACAACACATAGATGATATACTGTAGAATTGTACATCTGGAACCTGTGTCATTTTTACTAACCAGTGTCACCCAAATAAATTTAACAATAAAAGAAAGAAAAAAAGTTCTCATGACAAGAAAAAAAAAACTGTGTGATGATAAATGTTGACTAAATTTGTTGTGGTGATCGTTTAGCAACATATATATACAATATACTATACACAATATACTATATACTATGTACTACATATGAAGGCTGTACAGAAAAAAATCAGCCATAAATGCCTCTATTTTTAATATTGCATGGCTGGATACTTTCTGGACAGACCTCATATATATACATATATATGTGAATACATTTGTGTATGTGTGTGTGTGTGTGTGTGTGTGTGTATGTATGACTTTCTTTATTCATTCATCTATGAATGGATACTTAGGTTGTTTCCATATATTGGGTATTGTAAACAATGCTGCAATGAGCATGGAGATGCAGATTTCTTTTCAAATTAGTGATTTTATTTTCTTCATATACCCAGAAGTGAAATTGCAGGATCTTATAGAAGTTCTATTATTAGTGGTAAATATACTGTTATATCAACATAATTAGATTTTATTTTGAAATAAATATAGATTTACTGGAAGTAGTAGAGATAGCACAGAAATATGTCATGTAGCTTTCACTCACTTTTCCTGGATGGTTACCTCTTTCATCATTAAATTACAATATAAAAAAGAACTTGACACTGGCATAATCTGTGTGTACTGTTTTATGTCATTCTACCACAATCAAGACACAAACCTGTTCCATAACCAAAGGGATCTATCTCAAGTTACTGCATTATCGTCACAACCATTCCATGTCACTCATCATACCTAACCCCTGACAAACACTAATCTATTTTCTATCTCCATAATTTTATCTTCTCAAGAATGGTGTATATGGACCTAGAGATCATCATGCTAAGCAAAATATGCCAGACAGAAAAAACCAAAACACTGTATGACTTCACTCACATGCAGAATGTAAAACTGAAAGCAACAAAGAAAAAAAGAAACAAAGACAACCCTGTGGACACAATCAATAGTTTAATACTTATTTGGGGACAAGTGCGAAGGGAATAGGGGGAGGGGGTGGGAGGGAGGGAAGGGGTGGGAGGGGAGGGAAGGAAGGCTGAATATATGGTGATGGAAAGAGAACTCACATTGGGTGCTGAACTTATTATACAGAAAATTGACGATGCACTGTAGAACTGTACACCTGGAACCTATGTAATTCTTGTTAACCAATGTCACCCCAATAGGTCTAACAATAAAAAAATAGGGAGAAAAAAGAATGGTATATAAATAAAATCATGCAATATGTGAACCTTTGTAATTGGCTTTGTTTCATTCAGCATAATGCTCCTGATAGTCAACCAAGTTGGTGTATAAATGCTGAGTAGAATTCCATAATATGAGTGCACCACAGCATATTTAGCTTTTTACCTATTGTAGAATGTTTTGGTTGTTTTTACATTTTGGTTATTACAATTAGAACTGCTATGGGCAATCATGTACAGGATTTTGTATAAACATATGCTTTAATTTCTCTGGGATAAGTACTCAGGAGTGTAATTGTGAGGTCAGATATCTTTATTTTTTATTATTATATTTATTGGAGTGACAGTGATTAATAAGAATTACATAGATTCCATATGTGCAATTTGACAGTTCATCATCTATATCTTACATTTGTGTTCACCACCCAGTTCAGTTCTCTTTCCATTACCTTATATTTGACTCCTTCTTCCTCTTCTCCCACCCCTTCCCTCCTCTCCTACTTCCTACCACCTTGCCTTCAGGTAGCCTCTAAACTATTGACTGTATCCATGAGTTTTTGTTTGTTGGTTTCAATTTTATATTCCACATATGAGTAAAGTCATATGCTTCTTGTATTTTTCTGTCTGGATATTTTACTTAGCATTTTGTTGCAAATGGCAGTATTTCATCTTTTCTTATGGATGAGTAATATTCTATTGTGTATATGAACCACAGCTTCTTTATCCATCCATCTATTGAAGAGCACTATAGTTATTTTCATGTCTCAGCCACCGTGAACAGCACTGTCATGAACATTTGGGTACATAAGTATTTGTGGACTAAGGTTTTTGAATGTTTTGGGTAGATACCCAAAAAAGGGATTGCTGGGTCATATGATAACTCCATTCCCAATTTTCTGAGGAACCTCCACACCATCTTCCACAGTGGTTGTACCAACTTGCACTCCCACCAGCAGTGTATGAGAGTTCCTTTTTCTTCATATCCTCTCCAGCACTTGTTATTCTTTGTCGTGTTGATAACAGCCTTACTAACAGGTGTGAGGTGGTATCTCATTGTGGTTTTGAGGTGCAATTTCCTAATAGCTAATAAAGTTGAGCATTGTTTCATATGTCTTTTGGCCATTTGCATGTCTTTCTGGGACAAGTGTCTATTTAGGTCCTCCGTCCACTTTTTAACTGGGTTGTTTACACAGTTTATTGCTTTGGGTCATATGTAAAGGTCTTTAATCCATTTTGAAT
Organism: Lyroderma lyra; assembly: GCA_004026885.1. NCBI lineage: Eukaryota > Metazoa > Chordata > Mammalia > Chiroptera > Megadermatidae > Lyroderma > Lyroderma lyra. The sequence goes on from PVJL010012257.1 coordinate 26,527, forward strand.
TAATTTTAGTACATGGTGACAGTTCACATCTCGATTCATTCTTTTGCATATAATTGTCCAGTATTCCCACCACCATCTACTGAAGAGACTTTCTTTTCTGCATTGTATAATTTTCATCGCTTTATCAAAAAGTATTTGTCCATATATTTGTTAATTTTCTCTTGGGTTTTTTATTCTATTTCATTGGTTTATATGTCTGTTTTTCTGTCAACACCAAGCTGTTTTGATTATTGATGGTTTGTAGTATAAATAAAAGTCGGGTAGCATAAAACCTCCAGCCTTATTCTATTTATGTAGTATTGCTTTGGCAATTGTGGTTCCATACAAATCTGATAATTTATTTATTGATTGATTGATTGATTTATATGTGGGTAGTTCCCAGGGTGGGAATCGAACCCAGGTTGCAGCATTGACAGCATTGACGCCTAGCCACTGCACCACCAGGGAACTCCCAAATCTGATAATTTTAAAATCTATTTTGTGAAGGAATGTTTGTGAAATTTTGATGAGAATTGCATTAAATCTGTATATTGCTTTGAGTAATATTGCCATTCTAACAATGTTAAGTTGCCCTATCCATGATAATGGAATATTTTTCCATTTCTTTGTGTCCTCTTCAATTTCTTTCAAAATTGTCTCACACTTTTCTCCATATAAATTTGTCATGTTCTTTGTTAAGTCAATTCCTGGTATTTTATTGTTTTTGTTGTGGTCCAAAAGGTATTGATTCTCTCATGTCTTTTTCTGAAGATTCATTTTTTTGTTTTTGCATACAGAAATGCAAGTGACTTTTTAAGGTTGATTCTGTATCCTGCAACTTTATTGTATTCATTTATTGTTTCTAATAGTTTATTCCCTGAATCTGGAATTTTTAAAATAAGGGATCATGTCATCTGCAAATAGTGACAGTTTGACTTCTACTGTACATTTGGATGCCTTTTCTTCCTTAGTCATGCTGATGGCTCCAGCTAGATCTTCCAGTAATATATTGAATAACAGTGGCAACAGGAGGCATCCTTGTCTTGTTTCTGACTTCAGGGGAAGGGGTTTTAGCTCTTCCTCATTCAATATGGTATTAGCTGAGGATTTGCCATATATGGCCTTTATTATATTGAAGTAATTTCCTTCTATTCCCGCTTCATTCAAAGTTTTGATAATAAATCCATGTTGTGTCTTGTCAAATGCTTTTTCTGCATCAATTGATATGATTTTATCGTTTTTATCTTTTAGTTTGTTTATGTGGTATATCACATTGATTGATTTGTATATGTTGAACCATCTTTGTGTTCCTGGGATGAATCCTACTTGATCGTGGTGTATGATGTTTTTGATTCATTGATGTATTCTATTTGCTAATATTTTGCTTAGAATATTTGCAACTTTGTTAATCAGAGATATTGGTCTATAGTTTCCTTTTTTGTGTTATCCTCACCAAGCTTTTGTATTAGCATACTGTGGACCTTGTGGAATGAATTGGGAACTATTGCCTCATCTTCATTTTTTTTTTGAAGAGTCTGAGGAGGATAGTCATTAATTATTTGAATGTCTGGTAAAATTGGTTGGTGAGACCATTTGGTATGGAGATTTTGCCTTTTGGGAAGTTTTGGATGACTGTTTTAATTTCTTTACTATTGATTGGTCTATTTAGATTATTCAATACTTCTTGGTTCAGTTTAGGTAGACCATATGTTTCTAGAACTTTGTCCATTACTTCTAGGTTATTAAATTTGAGTGTATAAAGCCTTTTGTGATATTTTCTCATGATCCTTTATATTTCTATTGTATCAGTCATGATTTCTACCTTTTTATTTCTAATTTTGTATATTTGTGTCCTTTCTTTTCACCTTTTTATTAGCCTAGCCAGGGCTTTGTCAATTTTATAGATTTTTTTCATAAACCAGCTCTTTCTTGAATTAATTTTTTTTCTATTCTCTTTCTGTTCTCAATTTCACTTAGCTCTGCTCTAATTTTTATTACTTTTTTCTGCTGATTTTGTTTATATTTTGCTGTTCTTCTTTTTCCATTTCTTTGAGATGGGCTGCTAAGTTGTTTATTTATGATATATTTTCTAAGAAAACTTAAAAAGATATCCATTTTTCTCTTATTAGCATTTTCTCTGTGCTCCAATAATTTTGATAGTTGTATTTTCATTGTCGTTAATTTCTATATACATGTTTTAATCACTTCTCTTACTTCTTCTTTGATCCAGTCATCTTTTTGTAGGATGTTGTTTAATCTGCATGTATGTATAATTTTTTTCTGCTTTCTTTTTTCAGTTGAGCTCCAATTTCAAAGCTTTGTGATCTGAAAATACACTTTGTATGATTTTAGTCTTCTTGAGTTTGCTGAAGCCAGTTCTGTGTCCAATTATATGGTGTATCTTTGAGAATGTTCCATGTGCCCTAGAAAAAGTAGTATCATCTTTTGTTGTCAGATATAGTGTCTTATAAATATCTATTATCTCCAGTTGCTTTAATGTATCATTTAAAGCTGATATTTTCTTAATTAATATTCTGTTTTGATGATCTGTCCATGGTTGTTAAGTAGGTGTTTAGTTCTCCTACTATAATTGTGTTTTTGCCAGTTTTTATTTTAATATCTGTTAGTAGTTGCTTTGTATATTTTGGTGCTTTCTAATTGAAAGCATATATATGAGTGTCATGTCTTCTTATTTTATTGTTCCTTTTGTCACTATGAAATGTTTACATTTGTCTCTTGTTATCTTCTTTACCCTGAAGTCTCTTTTGAAAGATATGAGTATGGTGACTCCTGCTTTTCTACGGATGCCATTTGCTTGGAATATTGTTTTTCATTCTTTCACTCTGTGTGTTTGTCCTTATACCTGAGGCGTATTTCTTGGAGACAGCATATGGATGTTTTTTTGTTTTGTTTTGTTTTGTTTTGTTTTGTTTTGTTTTGTTTTTAACATGGTCTACGACTCTGTGCTCTTTTATTGTGAGTTTTGTCCATTTACATTTAGGGTGATGATTGATATATGAGGATTTTCTATGGCCATTACTTCCTCCCTTTTAAAATTTGTTTTTTGTTATCCCATGTCTTCTCCATTTATTTTTATTTTTTGTTTCACGTAGAAGAGCCTTCTTCATTATTTCACAAAATGTTGGCCTCATGTTGGAGTATTTCCTCCGCTTCTGTATGTTTGAGAACCTCGTTATTCTTCCTTCATTTCTGAAGGATAATTTTGCTAAACTTTATTCATGGCTGGAAGTTTCTCTTTTTTAATATTTTGAATATTTGCTTCCATTCTCTCCTGGCTCAACGAATTTCTGCTGAGAAGTCTGATGATAGCATGATGGGCTTTCTTTTAACAGTTGCAGGATTTTTGTTCTTTTTTTTCCCCTGGTTGCCTTGATAATTGTTGTTTGACTTTGATTTTTGACATCTACAGTATAATGTATCTTTCAGAAGATGTGCTGGGGTCCAGGTAGCTGGGGACTACTTTCTTTTTGAATTTGGGGTTCCAGATCTTTCCATAGGTTTGGAAAGTTCCCATCTAATATTTGTTTGAGTATGCTGTCTGTAGAGTTTATTTCTGCTGCTTCTTCTAAACCTCTTATTCTTATATTGTTTTTTTTTTTTTCTAATGGAGGCAGTTCTTGTAAAGTTTTTTCAATTCTTCTGACTCTGAAGTCCCTGTTTTCTTTATATGTTGTTTCCATGTTCCAATCTTCGATATCACTAGATTTTTCCTTCATCTGGTTAGCCCTGTTTCTTATTGATGTTAGTTCATTTTACAGCTTCTTTATTGCATTGTGTATCTCTCCAATTTCCATCTCATTCTTTCTCATATTTTTAATTTCTTTGTGACAATGTTTCTTTTGTTCCCACATTTTCTTTTTGAGATCATTCATCTCAGTCAGGGTGCTCTGCCCGTAATTTTGCATTTCTCTGAGAGTTCCTAGAACTGCAGTTTTGTATTCTGTATCTCTTAAATAACATATTTTCAGATCTATAATATCCTTTTCTGGAGATTTTAAATTTTCCTTCTGAGCAGCTTTGAATCCTGTCACTCATTGTGTTTGAAGCATTTGAAGGTTTCTTTCTCTGGGTATGAGGGCTTTTCCTTGTGTTTCTCTTCTGAGTTGGTATCACTGTCATGTCTTGCTGTAGAGCTGACAGTATGTGGCACTGGGAAGAAAGCTTTGGGGGAGAGTCAGGGGAGGTGGGTAAGCTTGGGAGTGGGGTGGAGTCCAAGAGAATGCAAGCCAGTAGTGGCCTGCACTCACATTGTTCGGGACAAGTCTCACCAGCTCAGCTTTTCTCTCTTCTCCTGAGCTTTCATTTTACTAAGGACTATATTTCAGCATTTCAGCATTTCCATGGCAGCCATTCTCAGTTTCAAGGGCCCAGAGCTCCAGCACTACAGCTGGGAGCCCTGTTCTAGACTAGGGCAGTTCAGATGCTTTGTTTAGCCTCTGAGTCACCCAGGATGCTCCGCTGGGGTCCTAATGTACTGCTGCTTTGTCTAACTTGCCCACAGTCTCTCTGGATTTCTGCTGCTGTCACCTTCACTCTTGTCACCACTTGGCCTCACTCCCGGCAGTGTTGTGGTGCTACTTGGCCAGCATGTCCTGGCTCCTTTTTAGTTCCTTCAATCAGCCTCAGTTGTGTCATGTAATGACCCGCATTTAAATCTCTTCTTGTTCCACTCCCTCCCTCCCTCCTCTCCCACTTGCCCCACTTTCTCTGACTTTTGGTGTTTTCCTGTGATATGTGGATATCTCAGCTGAGACTGTGCATCTTAGGATTTTCCGCATTGGATCCAGCCTTTCAATTGTATTTTTCAGAATTGGCTTCAGGGATACACTCCTTGGTTACCATCTTGCCTTGTTTTGAGTCATGTTTAATTTTTAAGATACTTCCAAGCTTGTCCAGAGTGTCTATATATATTCCCACCAGCAATGCATACAAATCGAGTTTCTCTGCATAATTGTTAGCATTCCATGCAGTCATTATTTTACATTTTACCTCATTTTATAGTGATATCCAATTTTGATCTTAATGGCATTTTCTTAATGTCTAGTGATGTTGAATATTTTTTCATGAACTTATTTACCACTTATTTTCTCCTCTTCAGTGTAATACCTCATATCTTTTCCCATTATCTAGATGGATTATTTTTCTTCTAAGGGTTGAGCTTTGAAAATTTTTTATATAATCTAGAGATGAGTCCTTTGTCACATACATGATTTTGAAATATCTCCTCTAAGCCTATAGCTTCTTATTTTATTCTCTTTGAAAGGTTTTACACACAACAAAAGTTTTTAATTTTCACAAAGTCCAATTTGTCATTTTTTGCTTTTACAAATTCTGCTTTTGGTGTTTAATAAATGTCCACAAAACCCTAGTGAGACAGGAAGCCTTGTGGGCATTCTCTATAAGAACCCTACCCTCACTGTCCAGAACTAATGCTGATTCTGCTAATGATTCTGCTGATTCATTTTCCTGTAACAACCCGCCAATGCATTAGGACCACCAATCAAAAGATGGCACGATTGCTCCTGCCACAAATCACAAAATAACATGGTTGCTTCTTTAAGCTTGTAAGTCCTATAAAAGGACAGGACCAGAGTGAGTGGGGGAGTTCGATCATTTTAGACTTTTGTCTGTCGCAGCTCTTCTGACTGAATAAAGAACCCCTTCCTCTGCTATCTTTGGTGTTCTGGTGACTCTTTCTCTCTGCTGGGCCGAGATTCCTGTTACACTAAGTCCAGATTTCCTCCTATGTTATTTTTTTAAGTTTTATACTTTTACATTTTGTTTCTAACTCAATGATCTTTTTTGAGTAATTTTTTGTTGTTTTAACATACTTTTTATTCAAAAATGATTTCATATTTATAGAAAAATTATAAATATAATACAGTTTTGCCTAGTTTCTGCTAATGTGAATATCTTATATTGCCATAGTATATATTTCAAAACAAAGAAATTAACACTGGTACATCACTATGAATAAAACTCCACTTTTATTTAGATTCAAAATTTTTTTCACTAATGCCTTTTTTATTTCTGTTGATACTTTATAGATTTTTATTTTAGTGTAGTCATGGCTTTTCTCTCTCTTTCTCTCCTATTTTACCACAACAAACTTTACTATAATTTATCACCTTTTCTTCTATGTATTCTTAAGCACCTGCAGGAATAATTTCTCCTCTTATTTAAGTACTTCATCCATAACTGTTTTACTTATAAATATCTTGTAACAAAACTTCTGGGACTTGTATGCCTTAGAACAAATTTGTCTTGCACTTATATTTCAATGACAGTTTGGATACATATATATAATAAATTTTACATTATTTTACTTCAATTTCTTGTATTATGTACTGCTATTAAAAAATCTAATGTCAATATGAATCTTATTTTTGCTTTATACCTCTCAATAAGCATCTAGAATTTCCTTTTCTTTAACATTTAAAAAAATTCACTCTATGTAATATGTCTCTGTGTTGAAATTTATTTCTTTTTCCATTTAAAGTATACTCTGAATCAGTTTTATTTTATTACTTCTATGTTTCATTACGTCTGAGAAATTTACTTCTATTGGTTTCACAAATAATTTCTCGTCTGCATTTTTGTTTTCGTCTTTCTGGGGCTCTATAGTTTAGGTAGCAACATATCGATTTATATGTCTTAGCTTCTTTTTTTTGTTTTCCATTTCTTCTTGATTCTTCTGACAGATTTCCTCAAGCTTAAAATTTTATTTATGTAATTTATCTATGCTTCTCAGAACAAAACCACATTTTCAGCCTTTGCACACTGTTTCCATTATTATACACAGGGACTTGTTCATTTCAAATCAGGCTCCTGTCTTCAAATTCAAGAATTAAATATTGCCAGATACCTCTGGTATCTGCATTTATGGCATATCCTCTGTACTTATTCCAGGTCATACTATTATCCTATCTTCATTGCATTTGGCAACCCTGAAAGCTTTTCATTATTCAGGGTTTTGGCTGGTGCTAGCTTCATATAAGAGGGGTGCATTTTTGTTGTCTTATTCTCCTCGTGAATTTAAAGAGTAGAAAGAAGATAAGTGACTTTAAATTAATGTACTCATGCTAGAAATTTTCTATTATGGTATTTCATTTCAAGTCTCAAAATTATGAAAGCAAATTTATAATACTTTTAACTCTGAGTAAGGCACAGGGGCAAAATAAGCATTGCCTATTTCACTCTAAATCCCTAAGACAAATTGTTTTTGAACACAAAGTCCCTATGAAAAATGACTCTTTCTATTTGCACTAGTTATGTTTTTCTACTTGTTCTCTTATATCAATGTAGTCCCTGAAACATCTAACTAATTTTAAAATATTATTTCCTAAATGACCAGAGTTTATTTAATCTGCCTCATATTGTCTCTTCAAAACTTGTACACTTCTATCTTCTACCTAAGTTGACTTAATATTAATGATGTTTCTACTATCTCTGTTCACAGTACCTAGTAGTTAATGGTTTTAATGTTAGCTAATATGTTCTGAACAAAGAAACAGAGGTGGAAAACAGTTTCTCCTATCTAATTGGAAGGAAGATTTGGGAGTGTCAGGTTCACTGTTAGTTTACATAACTGAGGACTCACAATAAATGTATAATTTCTTAAAACTTTATTATTCAATGGTAGGGTTGTCACATTTAGTAAAAAGTAATAGAGGATATGTAGTTACATTTTTATTTTTCATAAACAAATATTATTTTGGTATAAATATATTCTACAAAATATTTGACTGGGCTATTTACAGGTAATTTTTCTTACCATTTCCACAGAAAATGTTCAAAAGTAAGCATGATTTGCTTAAAGTAACAGGTGCAACTTATTTGCTAATTCAGTGCAAGCTTTAATCTAAATGTAAATGAAATGTAAATGATACTAAATCTAAATAAAAACATTAGGAATATGGACCTAAATTACAATCTTATTAATCCAATTAAAACTTTATTTGGTGTAAAAATGAATCATTTATATATTAACAGAAACATTTGCATTATATTTTAAAGAGTTAAAATGACCTCAATTTTTAAAAATAAACATATTTATAAGCATTTATAATTTTAAACACCAATATCTTTCTTAAATAACTTATCTAAACTCATACATGTAACCACACACTTATTTATCTCTTTTTAAAAATTTATTTTCATTGTTAGACTTATTGGGGTGACATCTGTTAGCAAGGATTACATAGGTTTCAGGCATACAATTCTACAGTGCAATTTCAACTTGTTGTATAATAGATTCACCACCTCACTTATTTATCTCTTAATTTTGTAGTAGAGAAACTTGACACTGAAAGAGTTCTAAAGCATTGAGTATTGTATGACATCTCATGATTATGTTTATGCTGATATATTTCCCTGTTATTTCATTAGTAAAGGTAATATATTCTTTTCAGTGATATAGGAATATCTATAAGGGCTTTAGAGAAAACACTTTAACATTTATTTTTGTATTTCCTACTGTTAAAATGTCAATGAGTAATCTGTAAACTCAAAAATATTTCAGACTATTAGTTTCAATGAATGTATTTATAAATATATAAATGTTCTTAAAGAACATGGATAATTTTTCTTTTTGAATTAAACTGACTAGTAATTTTGAGTTTATGTATTTCCTTAAACTCATTATTCTAATAAACTACTCCATATTACTGTGACTACAATTATAATGAAAAAATCCTAAAAATTCTTATGAAGAATTTCTTTCTGAATAAATTGATTAAATAAAATCTTATCTTTTCTATTTTATTTGCACAATGTGCAATAGTTTGGTTGAGTTTAAAAAGATTAATATTGCATGGTTACTATGGGGACTGCAGCAATAAATATATAGCAACTATTTGACTTCAAAAACAAACATAAACTTGTCGTTTAATACAGGCTTAGAGGTCTGTTTTTCTCATTAGAAACACAGCAAATTTTACTAGAATTATTTGGAATAGTAAAAATAACACAATATATCTACTTGGTATTGTGGGTGAACATTTTGCAAGATTAGTAATACTCATAAACTATTAGAAAATACATAAAAATTATGTTAATATAAAAATAAGGTATCAGAATAGAATAAATTTGTATGTATTATGGGCACATGTGATGTGCTTTTCATTGCATGTTTTATATTAAAATAAAAATTAGCTATTAATAAAAATATAATTAGAAAGTCATATTTTTAAATTGAGTATCAAGGATCATAGTTTATTTTGTGATTTAATGGCAATAAATAATTAAGAGCAAGAAGAAGGCGCGATGGCGACTGGAGAGGAGGTTCCTAAAACCTCTCCCAGAAAACACAATTAAACGGCCGTCCAGGAGCCAAGAAAGAGGCCCCTGAGTGACAAAACGGCTGTTGAGAAATCTACAAGTAAACACCTGAAGGTTGGAGAGAAGGGGGCGAATCAGGGAGAGGGAAGGGAGCAGAGACTGCAACAGGATCCGTGCAGCAAGGTTCGGGGGAGGGGAGAGACCACAGGGAATCTGGGCTTTGGAGCTGCATGCTGGGGACGGAGTTTGGGAACAAGCCTCTGGATCTTTTGAGTGGTAGAAGGGCTGAGCGAGGACTCTGAACTGCAAAGATGAAACCCCAGCTCTAGGTCCCCTGGAGACCTACACAGCGCTGCAGTTCCTGTTCCCAGCCCGCTGTAAAGGTGACCCTGCTGTCTCAGGCTAGGCCCACAGCTTTGGACTTAGGGAGCGTGCAATTCCTCGTACACCCCAGGGTTCTGAAAGCAGTGCGAGCCCATAGACAGCCAGATGCTGAATCAGGGCTAGGAAGAAAGACTGATTTGATAGCATTCACCCAAGCCAGCAGAAAGAAGCCTCAGAACAGCTTCCCCAGCAAAGGGCAGAAGGCAGAGCCGCCCTTGGAACAACTTTTGTTGGCCTCTCCCCATGATATATGCTCATAGCCTCCAAACACAGTAGGAGATCAGAAACAAAAACAAACAACCCCCTCTCTCTCAAAACTTGATCCACAGTGCCACCTAGTATCTTCCCTACAGCAAGACACCACAAAAAGTAATAATCTGGGCACTGAACATAAAGCCCTCATGTCAAAGAGGAAGAACCCAGCAGACAGGATGAATTCCTTAGAAACTAAAACTTCTCAGAAAGAACATGAAATTTACCCAGAAGACAGCTTCTTAAAACTGAAAGGGTCTGATTAAAGTGACAGAGAATTTAAAGCCGCCATTCTGGAGGCTGTGAGAGAAATGGCGGAACACCATAGCTGAGATAAATAACATAAAAAAGGATATAAACGACATAAAAAAGGAACTCTGTGAACAAAAAGAAAAATTTAACAAAGAAATTCAAAACATAAGAAAGGCTGAGATGGAAATGTGAGAAACAAATAATACAATAAAAGAAGTGAGAAATGAAATAACTGCCATAGGAAACAGGACCAACCAGATGGAGGAAAGATTTAGTGATGTTGAAGATCAGAACATGGAAACAGCTCATAAAGAGGAAGAGAGGGAATATAGAACCAAAAGGATTGAAAGAACTCCGCAAGAACTATCTGACTCCATGAGACAAAACAACATAAGGATAATAGGAATAGAAAAGGAAGCAGAGCAATCTACAGAGAGCATATTCAAACAAATCGTAGGTGAGAGTTTTCCAAACCTATGGAAAGATCTGGAACCCCAAGTTCAAGAAGAAAACATGTCCCCAGGATATCTGTACCCTAACAGATCTTCTCCAAGACACATGGTACTAAAGACGTCCAAAACTAATGACGAAGAGACAATTCTCAAGGCAGCCAGGAAAAAAAGAACTGGAACCTTTAGAGGAAAACCCATGAGGCTGGCATCAGATTTCTCAGCAGAAACTCTACAATCCAGGAGAGAGTGCACTCCAATATTCAAAAATATAAAAGATAGAAACTTCCAGCCAAGAATATATTATCCAGCAAAGTTATCTTTCAGATATGAAGGTGGAATAAAGACCTTCTCAGACTCACAGAAGCTGAGGGAATTTGCCAGCATGAAGCCAATGCTCCAAGAAATACTGAAGGAGGCTCTTCGGGCTGAAACAAAACATCAAGAAAAATGAAACAAAGTTGGGGCAAAAAGAAAGAAACACTTGGTATGATTTCGATGTTCTTGAATTTGCTGAGACTACTTTTGTGTCCCAGCATATGGTCTATTCTTGAGAATGTTCCATGCGACTTCTATTTATATTACAAAGCATCAATAGTAAAAACAGCTTGGTACTGGCAAAAGAACAGAAATAGAGACCAAAGGAATAGAACTGAAAACCCAGAAATAAACCCACAAATATATGGACAAATAATTTTCGATAAAGGAGCAAAAAACATACAATGGGGAAAAGACAGCCTCTTTAGTAGGTGGTGCTGGCAAAACTAGAAAAACATATGCAAAAGAATGAAACTGAGCTGTGAACTCTCTCCATATACAAAAATTAACTCAAAATGGATTAAAGACCTTCATATAAGACCTGTAACAATAAACTGTATAGAAGAAGACATTGGTACTAAACTTATGGACCTAGGACTCAAGGAAGACTTCATGAACCTGTCCTCAAAGGCAAGGGAAGTAAAAGCAAAAATAAATGAATGGGACTATATCAAACTAAAAAGCTTCTGCACAGCAAAAGAAACCATCAACAAGGCAAAGAGACAGCCAACTGAGTGGGAGAAAATATTTGCCAATAA
>PVJL010012258.1:0-38191 GCA_004026885.1 Lyroderma lyra
CATCCAGCAAAAAGAGACTACACCTTCTTTTCTAGTGCGCATGGAACATTCTCAAGAATAGACCATATGCTGGGACACAAAAGTAGCCTCAGCAAATTCAAGAAGATCGAAATCATACCAAGTGTATTCTCAGACCACAAAGCTTTGAAATTGGAGATCAACTGTAAAAGGAAAGCAGAAAAAACCACATATACATGGACATTAAACATTATTTAAAAAGGACTGGATAAAAGAACAAATAAAAGATGAGATTAAAAAATATATAGAAACTAATGACAATGAAAATACAACGTATCAGAATTATTGGGACACAGCAAAAGCGGTAATAACAGGGAAATTTATATCATTACAGTCCTATCTTAAGAAACAAGAAAAATCACAAGCAAACATCTTAGCATCCCATCTTAAAGAACTAGAAAAAGAAGAGCAGACAAAACCCAAAGTCAGCAGAAGGAAAGAAATCATTTAATTAATGCCATCTTTTCAGCAAATGTGACACTACATATTGCTACCATAATTCAATTCAACTTCAAAAAGTAATACATAGATAACATCTTTTAAAATGTGTATATAATTTTTGACACGCTGGTACATGTATTAATATTTTCTCTGAAAGGCACATGTTGCACTCAGGAACACTAAACAGCCCATCAGAACCATACTTGGGGGCCATTTTAAACAATGAAATTCCCCAACAAAAAACACAAAATTGCAAAAATAAAAAAATTGGTGTGAAATAGACCATGAAAAGAACACCTGTTTGTAGCAAGAAATATGAATCAAGAAGATAGAGTGGGAACATTTGTATTGAGCAACTCAAATTGTTTGCCTCTTTGTCCATGGTACATGTATATGAATAATAATATAAGTGACACAAGTATTAATTTTAGGGTTACAAAAAAATTTTAGTGAATAGGCAAATTAAAAAATATGAAATCTTTAAAAAATAAGGATCAACTATTATATAATTGCAGAGTAGAGCTTCAACTTGAGTCAGACACCATTCAAGATATTCACAAACGTGATTTACCTTTAGAAAATATTTAAAAGAGAAAATTCAAAAGAGCAATCAACACAATAAATAGTTGTTTCACTTGCCCATTTTTTGTAAGATAGAGAGTTGAAGGTAAAAGGTCTTTTTGTTTCAAGAAATTCTTAAGCCCTTTAAAATGTTGCTTTTGAGAGGAAGATTGCTGTGTGTCATGTATTAGTTTTTTATTGCTGCTGTAACAAATTACCACACATTTATCTTATAGTTTTGTAGGTCAGAAGTCTAACACAAGTTTCACTGGGCTAAAATTAAGGTGTAGGCAGTGCTTAATTTCTTCTGCAGGCTCCAGGGTAGAATCTATTTCTTTGTCTTTTTCAGTTTCTAGAGGCTTCTCACATTCCTTGGCTTGTAGTCCTCTTCCTCAATTCTCAAAGTCATCAATGCCCTATATCTATGACTGTTCTTCCATGTCCACATCTTCCTCTGACCATAACTGAGAAAACTTCTCCCCTCTTAAGAATCCATGTGATTAGATTTGGCCCACCTATATAATCCATGATAATCAACCCATTTCAAAGCTTTTAATTTAATCACACATGAAAAATCCTTTTCCTTTTCATGTAAGGTAACATATTCACAAATTTGAGGGATTAGGGTATAGATATCATTGGGGGGCCATTATTTTACCTCACACACGCTACATTATAAAAGAAACTAATTTAACATTCCCTATAAAGAACTAAAACCAAATAACTTGCACCTAAGAGGTACTTTTTTCTGTGCAAGTATAATATAGGGTCATGTTGCTGCTTGAAGCTTACTGCTTTTCATGGAAATTGAATCTTGGAAATTACATGAAAGTAGACTTGTCCTCTTTGAGAAAGTTTTAGCAAAGCATTTACTGAAGTGAATTAGAACATGAAAATTGACTTCACCAGGCATCAATTTGCAATGAATAGCCATTATCTATTTATAACTAAGAGTAATAAATTCTGGCTGCTGTCATTTCATGAAATCACATGTCATTCCGTAGCATTCCATGCAGGACAACTGCAGTAGTAAAAGAACTAGGTATGAAACTCTTGATTTGCGGAAGTTGTCTTAGGTAATTTTGCTGCAGTAAAGTTGTCTAACAAGCAACCTCAAAATCTCATTCACAGCTCTACAGAATGACTTTTGAAGGACTGACCTGGTACCTGCTAGGCTTAGCTGTTGGTTGCATTTAGTTGGGTTAAGTTCATGTCTGCTCTACATGCCTTTCATTCTACAACATGCCCAGGATATGTTCTTCAAATTGTGGATGGAAGCATATAATCACGCAAGCGTATTTACATTTTTTGCTCAAATTTGGAAAACCTTATGTCTTCTCACACAGCATTCATCAAAACCAGTGACATTGACACCCAAAATCAGGTGCTAGGGGAGTATTTACAACCACCAATGAAGTTATGATTAGGACAGGGAGGAAAGAAGGAATTATGAATCCATAATATAATCTACTGCAAGGGAAGAGAACATTCAACAGAGTTCCTGGAGTGGCAGAAAGAAGGTGAATATTCAGATCCCAGTCTTACTATATCTTGGATCTCCTAACAAGTGGTAGGCCTACACTGAATTATGGTTTGAATAATTGTAATGATTGACAGCAATATCAATAACTTAATCACACTGGGAAATTATGCAGTGAACACAGATGATGATTCAGACTTTAAAGGCCAGTGACAGCTTTTGTTCATGCCACAAATTTATGTTGATCAAATCAAGTGATTTTCAAAACAGGATTTGAAAAGTTAAGTGTTGTTAGGACCCAAGAGCCAATGTGTTCACCAAGAGCCAATGCTCAAGACTAATGATGAATAAAGCATGTTAAAGGAAAAAATAAAACAAAACAACAACAGAAAAACAAAAAAACCCAAAACATAAATCTGAAAGAGCTGGTGGCCTGAAAGTCAAATTCAACCTATGCTAAAAACAGAGTATTTATATAATAAACCAGGAATTTGTTTCTTAAGGGTTTCTTTTGTCTGTACTATACCTAAAACAGAGTCCAGAAATTAATGAATATTTGTTGATGAATTCAATTTAACCAGTTTCCTTTTTCCTTAGGGAGAGTAAAATCCCTTTTTGTGAATGCTTTCTTCATCTTATTACACCCTTGGGTGGTCAATAAGTAGCCATCATCAACATGCAAATTTGATTCCTTCAATATTGCCCAAACAAGAAAGGAATTAACTTTACATGATGTGTGAGCTACATAGTCACTACTCTGAATTTCATCTCCATTGCACAGCCTGTCCTTTGGCTTACATACTGTTTTTTTTTTTAGAAATAACAGCTTTATTGAGATATTATTACATGCCATATAATTCCAAAACAGTACATAATTCACTGTTTTTTAATATATGCACAAATTAGTGTGACCATTATGACTATGTAATTTGAAAACATTTTTATTATCCCCCAAAGAACCCATGTACCCATTCATACCCATTAGCAGTCACTCCCTGTTCTCCTTCCCTCCAGCCCCTGGCAAATGCTAATCTACTTTTGTTCTCTATGGAGTTGTCTATTCTAGACATTTCATATAAGCAGAACCATACTGTGACATGTTTCTTTCATTTCAGCATAATGTTTTCAAAGTTTATCCTTGTTGTAGCATGTATCAGTATTTCATTCCATTTTATTACTGAATAATATTCCATTGTATGGCTGTAATACATTTTGTTTAGCCATTCTTTACTTCATGGACATCTGGCTTGTTTTCAGCATTTAGTTATTATTAATAATGCTGTTATGAACATATGTGTACAATATTTTGGAGAGACATATGTTTTCAATTCCCTTGGGATACAAACCTAGGAGGAGAATTGCTGTGTCATATAGTAACTCTATGTTTAACATTTTGAGGGACTGGCAGACGACTATTTTACAACCCCACTGGCCAGGTATGAGAGTTCCAATTTCTCCACATTCCAATCAGCACTTGTTATCTTTTCTTTTCTAATTGCCATCTAAATGTGGGCGAAGTAGTTTCTCACTGTGGTTTTGACTGCATTTTCCTGGTGGCGACTGAACTTGAGCACCTCTTAGTGTGCTTATTGGTGACTGTGTGTCTTCTTTGGAGATATGTCTATCCAAATACTTTGCTCATGTTTTACTTGGGTTATTTGATCTTTATTTACTTGTGAGAGTTTTTTATATAGTCTAGATACAAATCCCTTACAAGCTACACAATTTGCAAATCTTTTATCCCATTTTATGCATTGTCTTTCCTCTTCCTTTGAAGTACAAAATTTTTAATTTTGTTGGAGTCCAATTTATTTTTTCTCTAGTAGCTTGTGATTTTGGTATCATACGTAAGAAAATAATAGCTAGCCCCAAGTTACGAAGATTTACTCCTATTTTTCTCCTAACTCTTTCACAGTTTTATCACTTATATTTAATTATGTGATCCATTTATGAGTTAATTTTTTGTATATAATATGAGATAGGAGTCCAAATTGATTCTTTGGAATGTGGCTATCTAGTTATCCCAGCATCATTTGTTGAAAACATTGTTCCTGACTCATTGGATCATCTTGGCCAACTTGCCAAAAATCAATTGACCATCATAAATGTGTAGGTTTGCATCTGGATCTTCAATTCTATTCCTGATCTACATTTCAATCCTTATGCCAGTACCACACAATCTTTATTAATATAGCTTTGTAGTAAGTTTCAAAATCTGGAAGTATGTTCCCTTCAACTTTGTCATTTTTCATCTCCATATGAATTTCAGGTTCAGTTCATCAATTTCTGAAGAAAAAAAAATCTGGACGTTTCATACAGGTGCATTGAATCTGTCTATTGCTTTAGGAAGTATTTTGCCATATTAACAATATTAAGTCTTTTGATCCATGAACATGGAATATCTTTACCCTATTAAATCTTTACTTTCCACTTTTACTTTTGTTTTTGTAGTTTTCTGTACACAATCTTGCACTTTTGTTAAGTTTATGACAGCATTTTATTATTTTTAATGCTATTGTGAATGGAATTGTTTTCTTAACTTCTTTTTCATATTGTTCTTTACTGGTGTTTAATAACACAGCTGATTTTTGTGTATTGATTTTGTATCCTGAAACTTTGCCCAACTTGTTTATTAATTTCTTTTTTTTTCTAAAATCGTTAGGGTTTTTATATATATAAGATTATGCCATCTGCAAATAAAGTTAGTTTTACTTTTTCCTTTCCTATTAAAATCACTTTTATTCCTTTGTTTGCTTAATTTACCTGGCTAGAACCTCCAGTACAATGCTGACTAGATATGACAAGGTCAGATATTTTGGTCTTCTTCCTGATATTAGGAGAGACATTTAGTTTTTCATCTTTAAGTACCATGTTGGTTGTAAGGTTTTGTATATGCCTTTTACCAGGATTTGTAAGTTTCCTTCTGTTACCGGTAGTTGTCTGTTTCTATCACAAAACAGTGGTGGATTTTGTCAAATTCTTCTCCTGCATCTACTGAGATGTTATTTTTTAAATTTTTCTTCTCACATGGTATTATGAACTGATTGATTTTCATGTGTTGAAACAACTTATCATTCCTGGGATAAATCCCACTTAGTCATGGTGTATAATCATTCAGTTTGCTAGTATTTTGTTCAGGATTTCTGTAGCTGTGCTCATTGGGGTTACTTGTCTACGTTTTCATGTGATAGCTTTGCCTGCTGTTGACACAGTACCATTTTAAATCTTCCACTTTCTCTATGTTGTTTTGTTGCTAAATAAATATGTTTTTTTCATCATTCCCCAAATCACTCCACTTTTTAGATGTCTAGTTACTCAGCAAAGGAAAGGGAAAGAAAGAGAAATTGAGAATAAAAAGAAAAGAGAGAGGGGGGTTCCCTGGTGGTGTAGTGGCTAGGCTTCGGCGCCCTCAACACCGCAGCCTGGGTTCAATTCCCAGCCAGAGAACTACCCAGAAAAAAAAAGAAAAGAGAGAGAAACTGAAGGAAAGAAAGACAAACATAATCTCAGCTATGAAAGACACATATAACTAAATTCTGTTTAATTTGATTTGTTTCCTGAAATCTTATGGTCTTATCACAGGTCTTAAAACACGTGACTGGAACTCTCTAGAGCTCTCTGGACTCCATTTCATTAAAAGAGAACAAGGTAATTCTAACCTATGTACATTCAGACACATTCACTCTGCCTCTCACATGTACTAAACCATCACCACCACCACCACTCATCCTTTAAATTCACACTGTATGCTGACTTTGTCCCAAGAAGATACCAATGCTCTACCTCTAGAGAGCAAGTAGCACATGTCTATTCTTTTCCATATTTTAGTATTAATACTTAAATCTTCCCCAGTGAGAGGCCAGGGCTGAGCTTAGTGAAATCATGCTGATAGTTCTAATCTGACTCCAAACAATTTGATGCAGATGAAATAAAATTAAAAGAAATACCAAGGAAAGTCTAAAAAGCAGAAATATTATCATCTGAGAGCAATCTTAGCCTGAAAATAAGATTTCCATGTTTTTTTCTAGGGGCACAAAGTTAGGAAGGTAACTGACAAGAAGAATGCACAATATTGAAGGGGCTTTTGTTGTTTGGCTACTTAGTTCTAGACATATAAGTATGTGTCATTCAAAAGAGCCATGGATAATTGCCTCAATATACTTGGTCCAGAGACTACCAAAAACCGTCATTGTGCCTCATGAATTTGATGCAGTATTCTTTGGAATCATACAGTGGAAAGAGAGTTCTCACCTGGACCTCTTTTCCAAATGCCCAGCCCAACCACAAATCTTAAAGTTGACCCATTGGCCTCTCTCTGGGGTCAATCCTGAATAAGAAGAGACATGCTTCAGCCTTCCTTTATTCAGGGTCCTCAACATCTTAGCTTTGTTCCATGTTATAAAACACTTCCTGACTTAGAATAAGTTCTTCCTTCTCTCTGCTTGATTTAAATTTATTTTGTTCTTTGCCTTTTTATTTTCTTGAGGTTGGAAGTTAGATAATTTATTTAAGACTTTCATCTTTCCTAATATAGGGATTTTTAGTGCTATTAATTTGCACCTAAGCACAGGTTTAGCTGCATCCCATGAATCTTGATGTGTTGTGTTTTGCTTACATTCAGTTTCAAATAATCTTTAATACCCCTTTGATCTTTACTTTGACACATGGATTATTTAGAAGTGCATGGAATTCTTTGTTTCCAAATATTTGGGGATTTTCAGATACCTCCCTCTTAACAATTTTTAGTTTAAATCTACTGTGGTCAGACAGCGTATCTCCTGTGATTTGAATCTGTTTAAAGTGATTGAGACTTGTTGCATGGCCCACAATAATGTCCATCTTGGTAAATGTTTCATGTGCACTCAGAAATCATATGCTTCTAAACAATACATGTCTAAATAATTTTCCTTAATGTGAAAATTATTCTATTCTTCCTCTTTCTTCTCCTGATGATAACAATTATACTTCATTAGTTGCCTACACAGGGTAGAAGTATGTAACATTTAAGTCATGTGAATGCCTTAACTATTTAAAAACTAAGTGTTTTTATTTTTAAAAAGTAAAAAAGA
Source organism: Lyroderma lyra (assembly GCA_004026885.1). Taxonomy (NCBI): domain Eukaryota; kingdom Metazoa; phylum Chordata; class Mammalia; order Chiroptera; family Megadermatidae; genus Lyroderma; species Lyroderma lyra. The sequence goes on from PVJL010012258.1 coordinate 7,570, forward strand.
AAAAGATAATTAAATAATGGTGGGAGGGGTTCTCTGGTGGTATAGGGGCTAGGCTTCGGCTTTCTAAACGCTGTGGCTGCGTTCAATTCTCAGCTAGGGAACTATCCAAAAATAAAAAATAAAAAAAAATAAATCATGATGATGAACTAGATAGAAAACATCTACACACACACAAACTAGAAAGGATAGGGTTAGCCAACCAGAGATTGTGAGGAAATCTCAGAAGATAGAAACAAGAGGTACTTTCAGAATGATAAAACTAGAGAATTTAAAATACTTGCCATGGAACAGCAAGCACATGCAAAGAAAGTTCAAGAACAGAGTCAGTGAAATCAAAGGACCATAGAGGATCCTGGGTGGACTGTGACTTTAAAGAGATGCATTCTAAACAACAGATCTGTTTATTGTTGTCCTGCTCTGACCCTACACCAACCTGGAAAAAGCCAAACTGGCATTGGACTCATTTAATCTCCCAAAACTACACTCCAAAGACATTGAATTCCTTGACCAGGAAGAAAACCCAAATTAGAGCAAATGTGATACAACTGCAGATCACCACAGTAGATGGGAAATGAAGCTTAAGGACACATATACAAAGAAGAGAGATCCACAGAAGTCTTCTAATGTTAGAAAAATGCCATGCTTTTGGCATTTGGAAGGGTTCCTATACTACCTGCGAGCTCCATGCCATGTACCCTGAAAGGAAACCACTGCATAATTGACACACTTAACTTTTCCATTCAGAGGAGAAGCCTATTAGAGAAATGGACATCAGAACTGTAGATCAGATCCATGTCAATTACCTAGACTAATCAAACGTACACATTACTCCCAATTACGAATGTACAAATGTTTACCAGCTATTTCAGGAAAATGTAAGAGAAGATTATTATGAACAAACAGAAATATTTCTGGAGAGAATACATACACGCACACACACACACACACACACACACACACACACACACACACACCCGTATATGAGGCCTGACAACCAATTTTGCAAACTCGTCCTATGAAAAATGCTACATACCTCATTGCTGAATAATATCACTACAGTCACTTTTGAAGTACTCTCCTTAGGAAGCTATGCACCAATGCCAGTGCCTACTACACCTTTCAAAGCAATTTTGGAACTCTTTTTCTGGAATGGACATCAGAGCTGTCATCGTACCCAAAATCTGACAATTAAGTTCATGAATTTGCCACTGTGCACTTACATTGGCAGCACTGTACAAATAACTAGGTAAAGCATGTACCACTTTTTCTAGGATGAGTACATAAAATTAATTGTCAGGCCTCATATAGGTAGATAGATAGATAGATATAGATAGATATACATATATACAGATATATAGTTATACAGATACACACTCTCTCTCTCTGTCTCTCTGTCTCTCTGTCTCTCTCTCTCTCTCACACACACACACACACACACACACACACACACACATGAGCTGTCTGGAAAATATCTAGTCATTTAATATGAAAAATAGGGGAATTTATGACTGGATTTTTTTTTCCAGACAGCTCTCATATTACAAGAAATGTAAGCAAACTTCACCAAAACTTCCAAATTAATATTCCCAGAATTTTAAGGCCAATGTTTTTTGTTTGTTTTTTAATGAGAACAGGGTGCTATTAAAGGTAGTGACTACGGAATAATAGAAAACCCCTGTAATATGGAAATATTGATAAATTAAAGAGGTAATAAATGTCAGGACCTCAGCACAGAGTCAAATGACCTCACCAGGCTGAGATGGAAATTGGAACACGGTTAACTATGCTCACCTCCCCACTTCAGCTTTCCCAACTGGCCCTACATAAGATAAAGGACTCCACCCCTCCCCCCAGCTCTCAAAAACCCCATTTCCTTTCCTTTCCCAGAGCTTCCAGCCTGCCTCACCGATCAAATGAGGGCTCACTTCTAGTCCACCCCAGGAGTTCCGTGAGGTACCCACTGTCACTGCTGTTGACTCAGCTTCAAGCCACCCTGGTCACCTACTACTGGGATGCTCCAAGGCCTACCCATAGCCTTCACACTCGCCACTGCCTGAGCCATCAGCCACGATAATCCCATGGCCATGCTATGTGCGTCAGAACTGCCACTATGAATGTGAGGCCGCCATCAATTACCAGATCTCCCTGGAGCTCTACACCTCCTACGTGTACGAGTCTATGGCCTCTTATTTCAACAGCAATGATGTGGCCTTGAAGCATTTGGTCCAGTTCTTCCTGCAGCAGTCCAGCACAGAGAGGGAGCATGCCCAGAGGCTGATGCAGCTGCAGAACCAGCGTGGGGGCCACCTCAGCCTGCAGAACATCAGCAGTCCTGATTGCAGCTGCTGGGAGAACAGCTTAATGGCCATGGAGTGCGCCTTCCACCTGAAGATGAGCGTGAACCAGAGCCTGCTTGATCTGCACCAGCTGGCTATTGAGAAGAAGGACACCAACCTGTGTGACTTCCTGAAGAGTCACTACTGGCCTGAACAAATGAAGTTCATCACAGAACTGAGGGAACATATCACAAACCTGCGCAAGACTGGAGCCCCGGCAACTGCCTTGGCTGAGGACCTCTCTGCCAGGCTTACCCTGGAAGACAGCGACAAGAACTGACCTTGGACTGCCTTCCCCATAGCTATGGAGAGACTTCCCCTGCTGACTTCATGACTTCACCATGCTGAGCATGCTCATTGCAGTTTTGCCCTTGCAAAATATTCACTTACCCTTTTTTCTTCAAGTTTTGCCATTTCTTCCAATGAAGTTATTGGTTCATAAATAAACATTGATTATTTTGTGCAAATTGATTAGTGTGTGCAAATTCCTCAGCTTCTGAGTTTTAAGACAGGTAGGTATCTAGGTGTCTCTCCAGCCAGCCAGCCGCCGTCCACATGCATCACAGGATCTCCATGGATGGAAGGAGAAGGTATTCCGTGGGACTGAGGAGAATACAAAATTAATCTTTTCCTTATAAACACTGTGGTATATGCAGGTGGGGTGAGATGAGTGGTTTGAGGTCCTGGTAAATGTGGGTGTATGTGCATGGTAAATGTATAAAAACATGGTCTGAAAATTATAATTGTGGTTGCCTTTGGAGCAAGAGTGAAGGGGATGGGATTGGGCAGGAATTAAAATAAAGGGCATCTTCACTTTATGTGAAATGTTAAGGGTTAATGCTAAGAAGCAAATTATGGGCCTTGGAAGCCACCTTGGCCCTGTGTGCTATAATGATAACTGCATAGGGCTGGTTTTCTCATACTTAGACAGGTGGGTGACATCCTGTGGTCACCAGTGCTAGGCATGCATTATAATATATCCAGCTGAGATTTCTACTTCAACTAGACCATTTCTTGCTATAAATCAATGGAGTATCAAATAAAAAAAAAACATACCAGCAGAGGGATAAAAATATAAAATCATGGATGGATGGAGGTAATGTGTGATATTGAATATTAGGTGGAATAAATCCTCCTGAATGTTAAGTCGGTGGTTCTGGATGCTTTGAAGAAGGAAGAGGGTGGATAGAGAAAGCTGGAAGACCAGGTAGGAAGTAATACAGCTGGTCCAGGTGAGAGACAATGGGGGTTGAACTGCAGTGGAGGCTTAAGAAATGAAGAGACATAGACAAATTCTCAATGTTCTCATGGACCACAGGTGAGGAATGGGAAATGAGGAAAATAAGGCAGGTTCTGGTGTTTGGACTTGAACAAACACCTGGGTTGAAAGGGTTGCTATTTGTTAATCTGGGGACATTTGCAAGGGGGCACAAGTGGTGGGATATATATGTCCTGTAGAATGTAAGAGACCAATTTGATATCTAAGTGGACATGTGATGCAGTAGCCAGAAAAATTAATCTGGAGCTCAGATGGGGTGTCACATTTGTAAATATACACATGGGAAAATTCAGCTATATATGAATTGAGATCATGAGAATGGCTAAGCTAACCAGAAAGAGAATGTAGAAAGAGAGTATGGCCTTGCCAGCCCAAGCCCAGGGCAGGTGACATTAGAGGATGGGTTGAGGTGTTGAAACAGCCAGGGAGACCCACCTGGACCATGACCTCATTCTAGATTTTGGCCACCTGTATTTGCTGAGTTTATCTCAGAATCAGCCTGTTCCTAACCTCAGTGTGCCCTCTGATTTCTCCTTGAAGGATGTGGAGTTAGCCTATTACTGTCTCTTCCTGGCTATGAGTGGAAATAAATTATTTCCCAGTTAAATAAATACAAATATTTCTTAAGGAAATGTTAAATCTTTTAGTTATTTACTGTTCCCCTTTAAAAACTCATCTTCTCTCACAGTCCACTCTGACCACATGAACTCTGTATCCCTGTAATTCCTAAAGTTGTCCTTGCCTGGGAAAAATATTCAAAACATGTTTCTTCTGTGCCTGGTGTGCTTACAAAGATAAAAGTTCAAATTACATGTTTGCATGCCTTATCACTGACCCAAGGCTAGCTAGAGTCTATTTAAAGTTTGCAGACTGAAGTGAACACTTAGTATTAAATGGACAAGCTTAGCTACATAGTAATTACCTTTCATGTTTGCCATGATTGTGTTTTGTTTTCAATGAGGTTTATGCCTATTTAGTTTAGTTTTCAGAAAATGCTCTTGCCCCTTTCCTCTTCTGAGTCAAATTTGACCTTTTCATTTTCATTTTCTACTTTGAAGACCACTCTTCTCTCTGACTTTCTCTCAGATGTGTAAATTAACTGTTTTCCTCTAGATATGAGGAAGCACAGGGTGAACACCTGTCTGTGTTTGTAACTGTAATTGACTGAGGATACTTCTTCCTTTCCTGTTTTGGAGAGGCATTTTGTTGTAGTGGTTCCTGAACCTCAGATTGGGTTCACATACCAGTTTAGACACTTACTAAATTGGGTGAATTTCTGCTTGTCATTTAATCTCTGCTTCAGTTTCCTCACACATAAACTAGAGACATTAAGTTGTTAAAACATTTGGATACTGAGGAACTTAAATGAATTGATATTTTAAAAAATTTTGCAACAGTCTCTTGTATGTACTGTACATATATTATGTGTAAGCCATCATTTATCATCATCACCATCTTCATCGTCATCATCTACTCATTTCTAAGTTGCTTTGTGATGTTAATGCCTTGGATAGAAGATTTCATGTCTATACTTTGCCACTGGAGGTCTCTCTTGCATTTGAACCAACGTTATCACAGTGCACATTGAGAAGGAAAAATCCTTCAAAGCTGCTTGGTTGTTAGGGGCAGCCAGGACTCAGGAGGTTTGATCACTATTTTCATTGTTGCAAACTCAGGCCCCAAACTAGAGGTGAGTTTTTCTGTGACAACTTTCCCTGGTAATCCCACATCATTCTGTTTCAACTAACTTTTCTTTGAAATCATTCCCTAGAACACTTTTTGTTGATTCTTCCCAACCCCAGTGTGTTAGCCTCCTCTTTCCAGCCTGAATACATGGAACACCTCAGAGGAGGGACAGAGAGAACAGATGAAGTGCTAATCCCCATCCAGCCATCATCTGGATGTTTCGTCCTAAAAAGGAGAGGTATGGATGGATTGGAAAAAGAGAATGTTCAAAAGTCCACTGATAACATAATAAATAATGAAAACTAATAAATCACCATGCCCTTTAACACAGAGGTTCTGAAGATTTGCTATACATTAGTACCCCCGGCAAGCTTTAAGAACTCTCTATGCCTAGGCCATATCCCAGACCAAATACATCAGTCTCTGGGGCAGGACCTAAACATATAGGCATTAAAAAACAGGTCAAGCACCTTGTTACTCAAAATGTGGTCCATGGACAAGCAGGTCAGTGTCACCTGAGAGATTTTTACAAATGCAAAATCTTAAGGCTTATTTCAAACCTAGTGAATCAGAACGTACATTTCACAAGAACCCAGGTGATAAATATGCACTGTGAATTTTGAGAAGCACTCTAGTATTCTGGTTGTCAAACATGGCTGCACCTAGGAATCACCTGGCACACTGGAAAATAACGTTGATGCTTCCATTTAAATACCTCATGAGGTCATACCCTCATGTAGGTATTGGACCAAATTAAAAAAAAAAAACATACTATAACTTCAACAGCAATTATTGAATCAATAATTATTGATCACACACACTCACTCACACATATACTAGCTTTTATCCAATATGCTGGTTTGTCACTAACTGGTTTGTTTTAAAACTACTGCCTGCAAACCAAATCTGGCCACCATGTGCTTTTATAAACAAAGTTTTATTGAAACACAGTGGCACCCACTAAATTAGCTATTGTCTATAGTTGTATTCACACCACAAAGGCAGTGTTAGTAACAGCAACAAAGAGCATATGGCCTGCTAAACCTAAAACATTTACAGAAAATCTTTGCCAACACATGTGTTTTGTTTTTTAACAGCGAGAATTTTTTTGTGTTTAGAATTACCCAGCTGGGCTCAGTTTAGATAATTCTAATTTTGTTGGCAAAATCCAAAGAATCATACTCAGAAGCCAGTCGAACATATGCCTTCTTTTCTCCATCAGGCCTGATCAGGGTGTTGACCTTGGGCACATCAATGTCATAGAGCTTCTTCACAGCCTGTTTGATCTGGTGCTTGTGGCCTTGACATCCAGAATGAACACAAGTGTATTGTTGTCTTCTATCTACTTCATGGTTGATTCGGTAGTCACAGGGATCTTGATGATGGCACAGTGCTCAAGCTTGTTTCTCCTGGGGACGCTCTTCGAGGATACTTGGGCTGCCCTTGGAGTCATAGTGTCTTGGGCCTTCGGAAGGTGGGTGAAGTGCAGATCTTTTTTGTGTGGCCATGGACACCATTCAGCACTGCTTTCTTTGTCTTCAAAGTCTTTGCTTTGGCTTCAGCTTTGGGAGGGGCAGGGGCTTCCTTCTTTGCTTTCGGCACCATCTTCATGAAAGCCAACCCATGTTTTATAGTAATTTACCATAGGCCCTGAATTCACTGAAAGCCATTAAATATTTTAAATTTTTTACCTGTCTTTATGCATTTAATTGTCTTTTTCTGTTTCCTTTTATTTTTTCTGACTTTCAATAAATATTCCAGAATAAAAGTAAAATGTTTACATATTCCTGTCTCTCACACTTACCAGAATTGAAATTGTCACCTTTTGGCATGGTATCTTTGTGTATTTCAGCAAGTCAAACTGTTGACTTTTTTTGTGTCTTCAATTTTGCCAGTTCCTCAATGTGCCTTTGTTAATTGAAGGCCATCAGTCATACTGCTCCTGAGAGCATCAAAATGTAACAATACCTGACTATCTTTTTTGACTGATTCTCCATAATCACATATTCATCACAAGCACTGTTTAAATTGTATTCATTTTAAGCTATTGCAATCTATTCCAATCATTTTTCTTACTTTGAAGCATTTACATTTCATTAATATGCAAAACTACTAGCTTGCCTGAAAAAGAATAGACTCCTTTCCTTTTATCTGTATTTCAACATTTATTTTTTGTAATGTTGTTTGTGGTTTACAATTTATTATTATATGATATGAATGATGTCACATGCAACAAGGAGATTTATTCTCCTTTTTTCTGTGGGATAACTCTCTGTGCATGATTTTTTTTTCTTCCCCAAAGTTTAATTCTTCTACAGTTTATGGAGAAGCAAAAGTTCCAATTTAAAATACATTTTAGAACTAGATATCAAGAAATAAACCTAAATTAAAACATTCTAGGAAAGGAGGATTCATGCAGTTTTTGAATTTTTTAGTCAAATAGTCATTCTTTTAACAAGTTATATTGGGTTCTGTGCAGTGTTCTGTGCTATGCTTGGCACTAGGAATATAAGGTGACTAGGTCATAGTTCCTGCTTACAAGTATGTAGAAAAGTTGAACACATCAATATCTCCAATCTGTTTGGATAGGATCTAAAAGTGGAGTAAACACAAAGTGCTATGTGAGCCCAGAAAAGGAAAAGAGTTTAAATTTTACCTGGAAGTTAGGAAATACCCACTGTGTAGTTGACATTGAGTTGAAAGAGGAATTGGAGTTATACAAGTGGAGAAAACAGGAACTAATTTTAACATGCTTATTTACTGCAGAGGAGCCAAGATATAATGAAAGTTTACAGATTCAGGAGTTTAAGGGGAGATAGTTCATGAAAGAAGGCCCAGACAAGGGGAGAGGTGGTAGATTTATCTTACAAAGGAGTATGGATCATTATTTTTTATTGTTAAATGTATTGGGGTGGCATTGGTTAATAAAAATTACATAGGTTCCAGATGTACAATTCTATAATGCATCAACTATGTGTTGTGTTATGTGTTCACTACCCAGATCAGTTCTCTTTCCATCACCATATTTTTGAGACCCTGTGCCTTCTGTCCCACCATACTCCCCCCCATACCATCAGAAAACCATTAACCATTAAATGGATTGTGTCTATGATTTTTGTTTCTTTGTTGCTTTCAGCTGTGGTACATATATACAATGGAATATTTCTCAGCCATAAAAAAAGATGAAATTGACCATTTTTGACAACACACATGGACCTTGAGACTATCATGCCCAGTGAAATAAGTCAGACAGAAAAAACAAAACAAAACAAAACAAAACAAGAACCACATGATTTCATCACTCAAATGTGGGACACAAAGGCATAGTTTTTGCTTTTAAGAAACTCTACAAAAACTCTTACCTCAAAGGTAATCATTGACTTACTAGCTAACATCAACATTGGTCTCTTTTCAGTACTTGCCCTGCTTGATCACTCTGTAATACTTAATAGTGTTGACTGGTTCTTCTTTCCTTGCCTTCTCTGTCCTTTCATGGTTTACCTAAGTTTTATCTATAGAATATATAGACCAACCACCTTCCTGCTTCTGTTGTTGGACTCCTTGAGTCTTGTTCTAGTCTTAGTCTGTTGGTCCGTCTGTTTCTCTCTCTCTCTCTCTCTCTCTCTCTCTCTCTCTCTCTCTCTCTCTCTCTCCCCGCACCCCTCACCAAGATGCTTCTCTTGACTATGAGACTTCCAAAGCCATCTGAGGACCATCTCCTTCTGGATATGATCAGAAAACTCAGACTCAACAAGTCTGAAAATGAACTCATTATCTAGTCCCCAAGATCTCCCTTGACTTGCAGTACCTTCACAAATTTCAGAGTCATCCTGAACTTCTGGAGTAACAATTTACATAATCTCTGTACCTGTCAGGGTTCTTGGTGGCAAACCACAAAATCTGACTCTGGCTAGTCAAAGTATGAAACAATTTTTTAAAAGGATGTCTAGTAACATTTTGGTGAAGGCTGTAGAACTTTGTTCAGAAAATGGGAAGCATCATATTAGTATGGGAGAGGGGCATGAGGTCTATTTTTACAAAAGAAGAAACTAGCAGGTTATATTCTAAACCTGCTACCTATATGCTATAAGACACAGAACTCAAGCAGACATTAATCAATCACACAGAACAAACCATCCAAAGGCTATTAAGCAAAGAGATTCTATTACTGTCATTCCTGTAGGTAAGCCTACTACAAGCAAGTCATAGGTTATACCTCATGAAAGTTAAAGACAAATCTGCCCCTATTCTTCTTGCATCTTATAGAAGTTAAAGATAAACTTGCCATTGTTCTTTCTTCTTATTCCCCATACCAATAAATTTTTCATGGAAACAGAAAACACATATAAACCCTAGTCTGGCAGATGGAGGGGGTCTCTCTTCCACTAGCAATTAGAGACAACAACTCTGCCTGTGAAGTGATCTTTCCTTTCCTTTCTTATTTACTCTCTGTTAAATAAAACTTTCACTTTAAACTCTCTATCAGTTCACATTTGAATTTTTTCCTATGTGAAGATTAGAACCTTCTTAGCTAAGGGTTTGAGTCCCTACTCCAGGGTATTTGCCCCACTTTGGCATCAATATGAAGTAAAGCTTTTTCTTCCATCTGTTTTGATATTTTTCCCCAAACAGGAAGGGTGTTCAGATGTTGAGCTGCCCAAAATGATAAACACGTGATCTAGTTTTTCTGACCCTCTTTTAGTAGATGCTGTTGTTTCTTTGCCCAGATCAGCTTGATCAGCCAGGACACCCAAAACCCCAGATGCTTGTGAGTGCTGCAGCTGATGGCTTATGTCTGTGACCTTCTCAGAGGGATTGTCTTTAGCTAACTGGGGCAGCCAATGACAGAGGCACAAAAGCCTGAACACTTTTTCTATGTCTCTGCAGAGAGATTTATGCTTCAGAATCTCTTTTGTATCACCCCAAGGTTTGACTTTGCCTGAGATCACATACTTGCTTGGTGCTTTCTCCTGCCATAACCTGCTTCAGGTTTCTACTGAGCGTACAACTTCAATAAATCCCTGTCTTAGGCTGTTTCTAGGGAACTGAACCTAACATCCATGGTTAAATAGAGTTATTTATCCTCTCTATTGTATTGCCACAACTGTTACTTCATTTCTTTTTAATGGCACTTACCAGTGTGTATGACATTTTTTCCCCCTCATATGCTTATCTACCTTAATGGGCTATGGAATACTTGGGTGCAGAGAATGTGCATATTTTTTTTCTCTTCTTAAGCCCTAGTATGTATGTAATAGGAACTTTAGAAATTGGTAAGCTGAACTTAATTGCCCATTTTGAGCAGCCATATCACAATGGATTAAAGAATGAATAGAACTGAGATAGTAGAGACATTAACTATAGTGGCAGGGTATTCTTTCCAATGTCCAAATGTGCCTCTGAGTGTCATTTTTGGCTTATTTATTTTATCCCCCTACTTGATTGTGGATGAGACAGAAAAAGTTTTCAGTAATTAGTCTCTGGCCAAAAGTATTTCTTACAAGACATAAAATTCATGCACCTGGTGCCTTTTCCTGATGGATCAGATATATTCTTTTTTTACTTGCTAGTTTTAGTAGTACCTACTCAGAAAGGTTCAGGTTTAAAATTTTTTAACTTAGCAATTTGTTCCATTCAAATGTCTCAAAATAAGACTACATGGCCAAGAGGAAGGATTTCACACACTGTTTTAGCATTTTTGAAGCCTATGTTCTTTATCACTCACCTGCTATACACAATTATTTTATATTTAGCAAATGATTCCAGTTGCATTACCATGTTACCTCATCTATAAGAGTTTGTGTATGGTGCATATGGAATAGTCATAAACTTTGTTGGGCATTAATTCTGTATAAATTACCATGTGATGAATTGTTGGGGGCTAGAAGGTTGACAATAAAGAATAGAAAGTGTCTCTATGCTGAAGGAGCTCAAGCTAGCTAAAATTAAGGTATGCATACCCAAGGATCACTTACAGTGGACCTCATCAACCAGTTTCAAATTAATTAATAATTAATGGAGAGCCTGTAAGGTCCAAGAAGGTATAGCATGATGGAATGATAAGCAAGCATCAGGTCAATCAAGAAAGAAAGTTTTTTTGGAAAGAAATTTTTCTTAAATATGTTTATGAACCTCATTTTAAAAGACATTTTCTCAATATTCTTGTCTAGTTTATGCCTCCCTTCTCATTTCTACTCTAGAATTCTCAACATGATTCTGAACAGGCTATAACCAAACAGTGGAACAAATTGAGTGGGTGATGACCAGTCTGTATTTCAAGCTGAGAGTCTGAGCTGTTGCCACTTGGTGAGATGCCATTGATTCAAGTACTGGCCCTCATATTTATAAACTTATGGAATTCTTTTTCTCAATGAACACAAGGTGAACATGTTCTCCATGGAGGATCAGCAACCGTTTTCTATAAGGTGTGAATATTTTTGAATTTAGAAACCAACAGTCCTTGTCACAACTATTTACCTCTGTTATTGTAGTGTGAAAGCAGCCACAGGCAATATGTAAATGAATGGATGTGGCTGTGTTCCAATCAAACTTTATTATAAAAACAGGTGCCTGGACATATTTGGCACACAGAGGTTAGAGTTTACCATTGCCTATTATGGAAGATTACTCATACCAACACCAACAATATTTCCAAGAGTCATTAATCAGCCACAGATAAGGCTCACATATAACCAGAATGTATTTTCTGTATAGAACATCATCACAAATTAGCTACTAATGTATTTAAACTACAAATCAGAAGTTTGCTTAGTTAGCAATGGGTCAGGCCAATGAAATTGTTTTCTTAGTTAATGTTCTACCACAAGTGACCCTGAGAATATTATTTAAATGCAAGTAGCTATTTGGCAGATAATCTCTGGAAATACTAGTAAGGAAGTAGAGAAGTAAAACCGGGAAGGGAAGGAAGTCACTAAAACTTCCATTGATGAGCAAGATGACTAAGGGCAAACAGAGCATAATCTCCCTGGAAGACCATGCCTCTGATTTATCCCACTCAGGAGACAAGGGAGCTGGGATAGTCATTAGTTGAAGGCTGCTTCTGGGAGGGAGAGGGCAGAGAGGGTTCCAGTGTCCAGAGAGAGGTGTCAGGCAAAGTGTTGCAGATGCTAGCAGCTAGAAGTTGAGCAGCACATATGCTCACCCATACCCCTTTGACAAAGGGGTATGGGTGAGGTACAAACAGCATATGTTGTATCCCAAATTATATTCATAATAAGGTAACATGAATTAATGAGTAAATTTTGTACTATAGAAAATTTTCAGAATAAGTGCAATTGGTACTGTGGAAACCAACTAAACTTCCTCTCCATGGGATTGTATAGGTACTAACACATATTTTAAACAGCTAATCTCTTTTCTGAAATATTCCTCATCAACAACGATAATTTACATAATCTTAACATGAAAAATACTAGAATTGTCAAAATTATAGCTTATTTTTATTGTTTATATTTTGTTTAATGGTTTCCATTTTGAGAATTAAGGAAACATGGAACTTGTTGACCAGAAGTGGACCCATGTTTACCCCACTCTTGTTTGGCCTTGGTCTATGGTGGTTCAGTGCACTATGTGCACTGTGCTGCCATGTGTATTGTTAGAGGAGACCAAAGGATGGCTGATGAAAAGGAAGAAACTGTGTTAGCATTGGAAGAGGAAAAGTGGGCAATGGAGCAAGGAAATGAGTACCTGGGAGAATCAGAAGCAGAGTGGTTTGGACAAAGTAGGATGAGCAATAATCATGGAAGCCTATGGGAAAAAGAAGAGATAGAAACAGACCTTTTCTGACTCCTAAAATGTATATTTTTCTATTTACTATTAATAATAACAATACTGATAGTGATGGGAAGATTTGGCGTATTCATTCTATGCATTCGGGATTTGGGTTTTTGGCTTCTCTCTATTGCTCTTTGTCAGAGACTGCACTTTCTTTCTTTTGGGTTGACTGCTCGGGCTTATAGTTCTCCCTAGAGGGACTGTCTGCTTCTGGCCACCTGTAACCTATTCTAGGAGAGCCCAAGATAAATTCCATGTAACAATAAGGAGAATCACAACTATCTTCTTTGTCAGGTTATGTGGACCCTTGGGGTTTGACTAAGTAGACAGAGTTACTCTGAGGGCAACTGTGGCAAAATAAAGTGAGTATATGCATTCTTTTGGTCCTCACTCCAGTTCTGGAACATAAAGAAAAAACTCTATAATGCTGGAATATCCAGAGCTAAATAATTCTTCCTGGAAGCCAACGAACAATATAAGCCTAGTAGTTCACAGCACAGGTTTTGGCATCCTGCAGACCTGAGGTAGACTATTCTCTCAGTTACTTAATTTCACTGCATGGTATATTCATCCAGACGTAAATGTCAATACCTCATTGAGTATCCTATTAAGAATCCACTCTCACAAAAAACATTTGAAAGTAATGTAGACTCTCTTAAGATTCCACAGTAGAGATCAAGAAAGAATTTACACCATATTACCCAAAGCAATCAACTTTAAAGTCCCTATTGACATTTATATTCACTCAAGTCCCTTCTTAGCCTTCCTAATGCAATGATTTTTCTCTGTCTTTCCTTTATACAAGAGAGTGTCATTGGCTCCATGTTCCTCATCCTCCCCCTACACATCTCTTCCTTCTTGCTATGTAGTTAATGCACTTTTTTTTCTTTTAGTTAATGAACTTCTAGCTCTCCAGATCAGCAACATAAAGACTTCCCCAATTAAAAGGAACCATCCTCCTTAGAAAGCAAGTGAGATTATGTGTTATTGGTCACAAGGAGTGAAGTGGGGGATAATTTCTTATGCCTCATTTTTCTATGAATGGCTTTTCCTTAATTGGTATTTTTTTCTGTATTTCCACTTCATTCCCTAAGAAAGAAAAACATGGGAGATACATTTTCAGCTTCTCTCTGCTCCCTTGTCCACTTCTTCCCAGGGGTGAAGTAGTAACTTTTCTGATCAAAGACACTAGGAAAAAGAACAGAATAGACACTAGGAAAAAGAACAGAGTAGGGGTGTATGGCAGACTTGGAGATGTGGTACTTGGATCATCCTTCAAGAACCAAGTTGCCATTCAGTTGCAATGAGTGAAGTTAGTTGACAGCCTCCAGACTGTGAAGACCATGTTATTCTTGGGTAGCCCTATCCAATGACTGAACATAGCAGGATTGTTAAGAGCTGTCCATTTCTGCCCAATGCAGGATTCCTTTAGTAGGGAATGTTTGCTCCGGAGCTCTCCAATGGGTTGGCTGAGATTTTGTCAAATCTGCATTGAGATCCCAGGCTCTTCTGACCCAATTCTTCTTCCTTGCCCTTTTTATCTTCCACAGGCTTTACCCTCTATTAAGCTTTTTGTACTCCTGTCTCAGAGTTGACCTCCCAACAGACCACTTAATACTGTATGGCTCTATAGTTTCTCTCTCTCTGTCTCTCTCTCTCTCTGTCTCTCTCTCTCTCTTTCTCTCTGTCTCTCTCTCTCTCCTCCTCCCCCAACGGATTCACACACTCTCACAAACTCTATGTGCTGAGTTTCCCAGGGAATAATTTTCCCTTGCAAATGGAAGGCTGCATTCTTGCATTTTGGGTGCTAGTAATGAAAAAAGTTTGGGGGTATCCATAATGGCCATACAATTTCATTCTACAATTCAATCTTAGAGTGAAAAAGTTTATATTTTATGTCTATCTGTTTAATTAGTGTGTCTTATATCTGAATTGGTTTTTGACAGAGGAGAGAAACAAAAAGAGCTGATTTATTTATTCCCTCAATTCCAACATGAATGAAAAAAAAATCTCAAATATTCCTGGAATACTTGATGATTTTCTCTTTGTTTTCTTTTTTGTCTGCTTACCTTTTGCAACAACATGAATAGAATTAGAAAATATCATTCTAAGCAAAGTAAGTCAGATTGATTTTTCTATAGGCTACATAGGAGATTCCTTCTGCTCTTTCATGATAATTTTTTTCTTTACAAAAATTCACCAAAAGCATGATCTTAAAAGGTGATGACTATTTAGAAGAGTGACAATTTGACTTAAAAATGATTACAATAATCACTTCTGCAGATAAACCTATTGCTTCCTTGAGATTTGCAGATATAAAAAATATAATGTCTGTACCATGAGCATGAGGCTTTCCTAGAATGTCAGTGTTTGGGTGCATACGCACAGTGGGGGAATTGGTCAGTCCTATATTGGTTGTTTAGAAAGGGGCTTTAGCAGATAGGCTTTAAGGTACCAGTATTATAATCCCTGTCTTTGGGAACTACTTTGCATATAGCCTTTGGTTAAGTGTTGGTCTAGGTAGCAATTTATGTTGTAGCACCTCTACCTTCCCTCCAAGATACTTGGTCCAGCTTGCCTTAGGTGCCTACCTGCAGCATCACTCACTGTTGATGTCCCACCCATAGCCACTCCACTCACCCAGGAGATTATCTGCAGCTTCTGATTACAGTTACTTGTTCCCATACTCGCCAGAGGCTTTTTACCTTGAGTGTCTGTATTTCATTGACTAACGGTGTTCTCTAACTACAGGAGTATACTAGGTCCACTTGTGGGACAGGACATTTAACGACCTCAGAGTAACTCCCAATTAATTAAGGACAGGAGTTGGTGGATACAGCCCCAATTTCCTCACTCTCTTGGAAGAACAATTCTACGGAGTGATCCATACAGTCTCTAATGGAGTCCCCAGTAAAATTAAGCCCCACAGCAATAACCTATTACTAATACATCTTTTATTGAATTTCCTCTCTTCCTGTATTTTTCCTCTCTATGCTTTCTGGCATCATTATGAAAATAAACTACTTCCATCCAAACTTTTTTGTTAATATTGTTTTTTGGAGAACTGAAACTTAGATACTGCCCCTGGTCCTATCAGATTTCCTTTAAGACATCAGAAGAATGAGCGAGTGGTGAGAAAACAGAAAGAAACAAACATGTGGAGTGAAGCTGAGTCACAGAAATTGTGGAGCTTTATGGCGAAGAGCCAGGAACTCTTACAATGACTTTCACCAGAAAGGCCTTGAATACAGAACCCCTCTCTACTTCTAACTCCTAAAAGACCCAATCCCATGTCCATGAGCTTGCCTGCCTAGTTTAATTATGCTTCTATTCCTTTCAAGTTAAATAATTTTGACTCAATCAAAATGAATGTCAGCTTACTCCAAATATGTCTCTTTATATCAGAGTATTTTCATTTGTAATGGAGAAACTGAAGCAGCTAGCAGGTTCATCATTAATGATAATCTTCCTTAACCATAACATTCTAAAACTTGAGAAAAGCTCTGATTCCAACAGCAACTCCTTATTAAATTAATTTGAAGTTTGGAAGGTAGAACTGAAAACACTTCTATAGAAAGCTATTTAGTTCATTTTATTTTATTTGGTTCATACTAGTTTCTGATCAGGCCCTAAAGTGGGTAATGCATACTTTTTGAAAGCCAACAGTACCATATGACTTCATGTTTTCTTACACGGCCTTGTGATCACTGATCAATAATGAATATTTCTGCTGTCAATTTTCTGAAACATTATTCCAGTTTAGTAAGAGGACATACAGGGGATGAGCATAAGTAGTAGGTAGGAGGTCCATCAGAGTGAGATTGCTCCTCTGAAGAAAACAATAACAACCATGTTTTTAAAGATCCCTTCTATTCAGTTAATTACCTCAGCAAAGGAGAGAGCAGGGGAATTGAGTGGAGAAAGGAGGTCCCTGCAAGCACAATCAGAGCATTGGGAAATACATATCTTAGGTCATTATCGTAGCCTATTCCATAAGTAAACCCAAATAGATTGCCAGGCTTGTTAAGCAAACATCTCTGCAACCAATCAATAAAGGGCTAAGGTTATGCAGACCATGGTTTCATCCAGCTTGTGTGTTTTGGGATTTTGAGATAATACTTTGTGAGTTCCTTTGTGAGTTCTTTTCCTTTAAATCAGGAGTGTCCAAACTTTTGGCTTACCTGAGCCACATTGGAAGAAGAATTGTCTTGGGCCACTCATAAAATACATTAACACTCCTTATAAGCTGAAAAAAAAGGTTCCATGCATACTTTTTGTCATGTTTTAGGAAAGTTTATGAATTTGTTCTGGGCCGCATTCAAAGCCATTCATGCGGCTCATGGGACGCAAGTTGGAAAACCTTGCGTCTAAAGGGATATCTACGCAGTGTTGGCTTCCTAGAAAAGAGACTCAGCAGGCTCCATCAGGGGTTGCCATGCAAGCACTGCAAACTATAGGGCTTTTCAGGAGAAGGAAGCCTGGAGACCCTGTATAAGCTGAGATCATTGGTGTGAACCTTCAGTTGCAGAGCTGAATTACATTGACTGGCATTGCAAGGAACAATACTTAACACTTTTACATGCCAAGTTTTATGTGGTGCAGGTAACAGACTGATCTTAGGTACCTCCCGCCATGCGGACTTTCTTACTCCTTATGTTATGTTGAAAATATCCTGCTAAAAATCCTGGAAGATCCCACTTAACCAAATGTCAAAGATGTTATTACCAATAATGCATAAACCAACACCATATGCCTGATGTGATGTTCCAACAAGAAAACAAAGCTATTTCTATAGCATTTCTTTCAGAAGTGTACATAAACCAAATCTAATCATGATAATACATCAGATAAACCCAAGCTGAGAAACTCCTATAAAACAACTGGCTTGTATTCTTTAAGAATGCTCATGTCATGGAAGATAAAGAGAGGCTAAGAACTAGCCTCTATGTTAAGGGAGGATACACAGACATGGTAACTAAATGCAATATATAAACCTGGATTGATTCTAGGAGAGGAAAAGAATTGCCAGGAAGGCATTACTGCAATCATTGGCAAAAATTGAATCTGGACTCTATATTATATAATAAATAGCATTGTATTAATATTAAATTTCCCAAATTTGGTAAGTGTATAATGGTTTTGTAAGAGAATTTCCTTGTTCTTACTTAGACTATCTATGGTGAAGTTAGCTGCATCCATCTGCCTCTTTAACCTGAAATAATTCAGTGTGTGTTTATGTGCATGTGTGTGTGTGTAAAGCCAATGTGGAAAAATGTTAACAATCGATACATCTAGATAAAAAGTGAAGGTAGGGAATTATTTGTACTATATATGCAATTCTTCTGTAAATTTAAAAATAATTCCCAATATAAATTTTAAAATACCACTCATTTTATTATTTTATTAAAATAAATATAATGGATAAAGAAGCTGTGGCACATATACACAATGGAATACTACTCAGCTGTAAGAAAAGATGAAATATTGCCATTTGCAACAAAATGGATGGACCTGGAGATCATCATGCTTAGTGACATAAGCCAGACAGAAAAAAACAAGGAACTGTATGACTTCACTCATATGCGGAATATAAAACTGAAAGCAAAGAAAAAAGAAATGAAGAAACAAATAACCCATGGACACAATCAATAGTTTAATGTTTATTTGGGGACAAGTGGGTTAGGGAGGGGAGAAAGGGGAGGGGTGGGAGAGGAGGGGGGAGCTTAATATAAGGTGATGGAAAGAGAAGTCACATTAGGTGGTGAACTTATTATACAACAAGTTGACAATGCACTGTAGAATTGTATGCCTGAAACCTATGTAATCCTTGCTAACAGATGTCACCCCAATAAGTCTAACAATAAAAATGAATTAAAAAAATAAGTTAAATACTGATCAGAATTTACACTTCCACATACACCAGGTCTTGAAATATATATCCTCATGCAGTATATCTTACATAATAAAATGTAGTATATACGAATAAATAAATAAATAAATAACAGTTTTTTTAACTACCCCGATGCCACAGTAAAGTGGAGAGGAAACTAAGTCATTACTACTAATTTCACCAATATATAACTGAGCATTGTGTGATAAAGTCACTAAATCACTCCTAGACTCAGTTTCTATAAAATGAAAGAGCTGATCTAGTCTCTAGGATGGATTCTTCCTAATTTTTTTTGGTTGGTTCCCTGACCAGGAAGCGAACCTGAGCTGCAGCAGTGAGAGCACCAAGACCTAGCCACCAGACCACCAGGGAACACCCTCCAAGATGAATTCTTGATCGCACACTTTGCAGGACTTCTATTTCCCCATTTCACTCTAATGACACCAAGTCATAAACTCTTTTTCAAGTGTATTTATTCTTTATTGATTCATTTAAATATAGCAGCTTTCTTCCTGAATGCAAAGCCACAAACCGGCAACAATGACCAGTTTCAATATAAATGTCTGGAAATGCAATTTAATGCATCTTGGAATAGAATTGTACTAACAGAAAGTATAATTAATTCAGAGGCATTCTTACAAAGTAACCCCAGGTTTTTGGTATAGGTTCATTTTACCCATAATGTCATGGGAATACAAATAAGGTATATATAGAACATCAGCACATCTGACACATTTTAATAGGGCAGATGCAGTTTATATGCTAACTAAATAAATAAATGGCTAAAAATAATGAATCATTTCATCAACAGATTATGACATTATCTGCTAGCAATATTAGACTGACTACTAATGATGCAATATAAGCCTGACAGCTAGCTGTAAGAGTAACAAATCTGAGCAAAATTGATTGTGAAGTGTTTTTGGCTTAAACCCCGACTAACCATCCTGCTGACCTATGAAAAATCCATGCAGTAAATTGCTTCAGGAGGCATAAGGGTTTAGAAAACTCTGCTTCTAAAGAGTAAAGCATCATTTTCATTTTAAGACCTACTTTCAGGTGCTAAATTAAATTTTAGATGGCCTCAGCTTTTTTCCTGTCTGTAAAAGACCCAACCCACAAATTTGTCATGCCTCCATTTTTGGAAAGCTGGCAATGGTCGTCTTTACTCAGATGAATCCCGAGCCTTGTTCAGCTTGGTTAGTTAATTACAGTAATTATCATGAGAAATACTAGGTCACATTATTTTTACATTTTTAAGACAGAAAAGAGTAATATATGAATGCTTAGCCTGGCTATTTCATATTTAGCAACTAATGCTGGATTTCACTGCTTGGCTGTGACATTGGTAGAGGTCAACTGCAAAGCAAGAAGCAGGCAGGATAGAATAACTTATGTCAGGAATGTGATAACTGCATAGTGTTACAGCTCTGTTTTTTCCTTCAACACAAATGCACTGACCCACTGCTGTACCCCAACTCTGTCATCTTAAAAGATGACTTGGCTTCTCTAACCCCAAAATGTTCTATCTCTATAATGGGAATATGATTTAATTTCTTGAAGATCAATGGCAGAGTTATCTTCTTGGGAGAAAAAGGAGTTCTTACTTCAGAAGGAATTATGTATCTGGAAATGTGTGAACTTCCTTTTGCTCCTTCCCAAAGCTCCACTGAAACAATAGGAAAGGAAAGGTTTTTAAGATAGAAACCTGAAAGAATAAGTGCAATAGGAGATAGGACAATAGCAACATAATTTGGAAATGGGAAAGCAGTAAATGACCTATAAAACATGAGAAAACTGAATCCTAAACTGGCAGCAGAAAAAGCTGAGAATTATCTGAGGTACCCAGCAGCTCCTTGACAAGCTTAGGAATTGATGATAGTAGCTAACCCCAGATATTAGGTTGGGAGTGGGACTAACAGCAGGAGGATTGGATGAAATTCTTTTTATGAAACATTTAGAGTCCAGATCCCCTACTTCACTATGTGCAGCATTTGATTGCTCTGCCCACACTCTGGAAGCTACTTTGGGTTGGCCTTTTGGAGAGGATAAAACAGGGGACTTTGGGGCTGGAGAATTCCAGATAGAGTTGAGGTCAGGAGTACTACATGAAAAATAGGAGATTATGTGAACATTTATGTATTGAATTTAATATTTCACTTTTCACAGTCCTCTTCTCCTACTCAGACACTATAAAATGGCAGCCAGACTTGTGTCTTCCATCCAGGTTATAGAATAACATTTCTTTGTAGATGTATACATCAGATGTTCCCCAAGGGTATATACTAGTCACATTACCATATTACTATGTCACCAACATGCAACAAACCCCACTTACTCCCACAGAGATTTTCCAGTCAGCATCTTACTGCTTCATTCTTAATTACAGAAAAAGAGAGCAATTTACTAAGAAAAGCCTCTAATCTGAAAGAAAGAGGCCAAACAATACAAAATAAACATAAAAATAGGAAAAGGAATTGGGGGAGGAAATGAATTTGCAAGGAGAAAATTTAAAGAAGAGAATTTTATTAATATCCTCAGAGAAAAAAGAGAATATTGCATCCATAAAATAAGAAGAGTATTCTAATAAAAGGAACATTCAATAGAATTAAAAAAAAACTATTTTAGAGATGAAAATTATGATAGAGAAATAAAATGTTTGGAATATAAAGTTGAAGAAATCTTCCAGAAAGTAGAACAAAAAGACAAAGATAAATATTAAAAAATTAATAGACCAATCCAGATAGTTCAATATCTAATTAATAAGAATTACCAAAAAAAAAGAACAAAGAAAATGGAGAGGGAGAGATTATTAAATAACTATTAATGACATAGTAATGACATATCCTATAACTGAAGGATATGAGTTTTCAGTTTAAAAGATCTCCCAAGTGCCCAGAAAAACTTATAAAGCTACCTACACCAAGTCATATTATTACTAATTTTCAGAACCCTAGGGAAAAATGAGATAACCCTCCTTGCTTCCAGAGAGAGGAAAAACTGTTCATATTAAAAAGGCCATAGATTAGAATGACTTCAGTCCTCTCAACATCATCAGCTCAGTAGCAAGAAGGCAGTGGAAAAATGCTTTTAAGATTCTAAGGGAAAATGATTTCCAAGCTAGAAATCTATTTAATTGTCAATGAAGTGTCAGAATTGAATAAATTTTTTTTTTTTTTTCTTTTTGGTATGTGGGTAGCTCCCTTGCTGGGAATTGAACCCAGGCCGCAGTGCTGGCACTGTCAGCTGACAGTGCCAGCACTAGCGCTGACAGTGCCAGCACTAAAGCCTTAAGCCACTACACCATCAGGGAACTCCCAAAAATATATTTTAATATAAGCAAATTCCCCCAAAATTTGCTTCTTCTAAGTCCTTTCCCAAGAACCTTCTAGAAGATGAGCTCCATCAAAATGAGGGAATACCTCAAGGAAAAGGGAGGTAAGGAAGCCAAGAAACAGTGGATGCAACTAAAGAACCCACAGAAATTCACAAGCTGAAGGGTGACAGAAGGTCATAAAATAGCAGCTGTGCACAGGCTGAAGAGTGACAGAAGGTCATAGAATGGCAGCCACACATGAGAAGAGACCCCAGTTGGAGGTGGTCAGTAGACTTTAGTAAGGTTACTCAAAATGTTGAAATGGAGAAAACACCTGATGTATAAAAGGTGTTAAGAGTAGATTTAGACAACTAATGGAGAGTTGGGGGCTTGGGTTGGTAATAAGGATATAGAAAATTAAGCAAGCAAACAATGACAATCATTAACTCCAGGGAAAATAAAAAGTTGTGCAAAAATGGAAAAATAACCATAGTATTGTATGGGGCTCAGTTGTAAATAATATTTACATAGTCAATGAAAACATTTAATATCGAACTCACCATAATTATGATGTAACTATATGAAGATGGTAGATGATGTGTGCACATGTGTGGGTGGGGGTTGGAAGGATGAAAGTGAGCTAAATCCTCATCTTTAGCAGTGGGAAGTCAATTGATAACACTAAAAACTGAAAACAAAGAAAGTGATAAGCAAGTTGTTTAAAGATATCAAACTAATTAGTTTAGATAATTGCAAATTGTTGCTGTTGGAGTGGGAAATGGAGGAATGATTTGACTTTTTATACTGTGTACAAATATATCTTTGAAATAAGTAAAAACTCTATAAGAGACAAAGAGAACATCAATAAAAATAACAATAACTAAAGCACATCAAATGTTTAAATTTATGCCAGGGAAAAACTCCAACTTATTACTTTGAAAGCTAGAAAACATTAAAAAGAAAGAACCAAGCATTTATCTTTCCTTTCATATATACACTGTATATCAATATAACCAAGATAGTTAATAAAGGAAATTTTCTGTTATTAAAAGTATTTCAGCAATAAATGAAGAAGAAATGATAGAGTTAGAATATTACCATTTTGTGACTCTAATGATATAATGAATCTAGCAGGTGATATCGGTGTCTGCTAAATGCACAAAAAGCAAGAAAATAAGATATCAGCCTCACAATAGAAGTACACAAACGACCTATCAGGTATTCTTGCCAAAAATTGAAATTAAGCAAACCGAGCGTCTAGAGTAATTTAAAAACTGATGATATAAAGGAATTGTTATTTAAGCATACCAATGATATTGAGGCTTTTTTTTCTAAGTGTTCTTACATTTTAGCAGAGGGGAGGCTAATTAAAAAACAAAACAAAAAAGCAGATTGCTGAGCCCTCATCCCCAGAGTTTCTAATTGGTAGATCTTTGGGAGAGCCTGAGAATTAGTATTTCTAACTAGCTTTCAAGTGATGCTGAACCTGCTGGTATGAGGATGAAAACTTGAGAACCACTGTTTTAGAGATACATTTTGAAGAATTTCAGATATACTTATATGATGTTTGAGATTTGCTTCAAAAGCAGAGAAATGAATAGGAAGGGAGCAATACATTATAAACATGAACCGTAACTTGGCAATTGGGGAAACTGGAATATTAAAACATAGAGGCTCATTATACTTTTCTGTTTACTTTTATATAATATGTGTTAGACATTTTCTATAATTAAAAAAAATTTAAAGGAAAGAAGGGCAAAGATAAGATAACCAAAATGAAATAAACTAAATAAAGCAAAACCTTTACAAGAATTTTTTTCGGTGCTTTCAAATTTTTCAAAAATGACAAGGTATTACTTTTGTATTCAGAAAAACTATCCAAATTCATTCCTGCTTTAAAATATTACTAGTTTAATACATTTTAAATAAAAGAGAGTTCAGCAAGATTTCTGGACATAAGGGCAATACATAAAAATCAACTGTATTTTTACACACCAGAAATAGAGTTAGAAAAAAGTAATTTCCAAAATGGACTACAAATTTTACCAATAAAAATATAAAGTTCCTTAGAAAGGATAAATCTAACAGTATTTTAAAGTCATTCACTCCAATAACCAATAAATTCTATGCAACTCCAATCAAGATTTCAAATGAACTTTCCTGGAACTTTATAAGGTGGTTTTAAAATTAATATGGAAGACCAGCAGACCAAGAATAGCCAGGATTATTTTCAAGAAATGAACTAAATAGAAGTCCTTGCTTTACCAGATATCAAAACTTATTAAATTGGTGGTTATAAAATAGTCGCAGGGATATACAGTATGGAGAACATAGTAAAAAATATTGTAAATCTATGTATAGTGTCAGATGGGTACTAGACTTACTGGGGGTTCGTTTTATAAATCATATAAATGTCTAACCACTACTCCATACAACTGAAACATTAATGTAAAATAATATTAACTGTGAACTATAATTTTAAAAATAGTCACAAGGATATAAAGTACAGCATGGGAAATATAGTCAATCATATTATAATAACTATGTGCAGTGTCAGATGTGTAACAGACTTATTGTGGTTATCACTTTGTGAGATATATAAATGTCTATTCACTACATTGTTTTGTATGCCTGAAACTAATAAAAAAACATTTTTAAAGGTATATTAATGAAAGGCACCACAATACATTGTCAAAACAAGACATAGACTGTGAGATTTTTATAACACACATAACTAACAGGATTAGTTAGTAGAATATATTAAAAGCAACTATAAATCAATATAAGAAAGACAATCCAATAAAAAATAGGCAAAAGGTATAAAAAAGCAATTCATAGACTAGGAAAATTCATTAACCAATGAACAAAGTAATGATGTAATAATCTGGGAGATACTAAAGCAACTGTGAGATAAAATTTACATCCATCAGATTGACAAAAAATAAAAAGTTTGGTAACACCATGGATCAATGAGGATGTGAACCAGTGCAACCTCCCAGCTATTTGTGGTAGGAATTGTAAATTGCCTCAAACATTTTTATTTAAAATTTGGCACTATCTGATAAAATGTATGACATGCCTATGTTATCACCCAGCAATTCCAATCTTAGGTATATTCCCTAAAGAAATTCTCATACAGAGAAATAAGTTAACATTTACAGCATTATTTTAGTAAGCAAAAGAGTAAAACAACTCTAATATTTATCAATGCATAATGAATAAGTATATTGTGGTATAGCATGGGCAGACAATGAAATACTATATAGCAATGAAAATGAATTAATTGGAGCTACAAGTATTAATAGAGATAAATTTCATAAACCTATGTTAATCGGAAAGTAATTTACAGAGTGTATGTACAGTATGATACCATTTGTATATACTTTATCAACATGTAAAAATATATACCGAGGTGCCAAAAATATATATACACATTTTAAGAGATGTCAATCTTGCTCAAGCAGTAATTCACCATAATCAGAAGTGCCTGGACACTGATGGTAACCACTTTGAACATCTCTTGTAATTGCAGAAGTCAAACATGACTTGTATTGGTATATATTGCTTATTACAATTTAAAAACAGTTTTTCCTTTCTTAAAATATGTATACATTTTTGGTACCCTCTGTACACACAAATACATATATATCCAATTTTATATATATGGCATACACAGGGCATAAAAACATGAATGGGAATATTAAATATAATACCAAATTGAGGTTGTGGTAACCTCTAGACTGGGAGAATACATGATGTCCAAGAAAGATATACTCTTAAAATCATCCAACTAAAAATATTAGTAAGGTAATTATTGTAACACCATTTTCAAAGTCTCATCACTAATTACTTTATGTACATAAAGCATTCATGGAGTTTCAGTGAAGTGATAAAGCCACCAACTGCTAGCCTGAGAAAATTGTAAAATGCCATCTCTAGAATCCTATCAAACTAAATATTAAGTTACTGTTCAGTTATTGCTAGCAATGAGAAAGATGATGATTCCTCTTTCAGACATTGTAGAGCAACACTGATTGCACCTTCTCTGCCAAAGTCTATTTTAGCATTTGGTTTGAGGTATTTTAAGTATGTGTTGGGTCTTGAGCAATTGCTTTATATCTCTTTGGCAGCAGTCCCAACATTTGAATTAGCGACTGTGTGTAGATGAATGAAAAACCAAGCAAAATAAGAAATGGCTGTGCGCTTCTAAGGTAAGCTCCATTTGTCCAAAAGGAAAGTAAAACCCAACCCACTAACAATAACAAAAGCATTTTGTATTATAGCTTAGTTGTGGTCATTTCTAAAGTTATATAATTTCATATTGAGACTTCACAAGAGGTATTTTAGTAATGAGAGTGTGGCATGTAGTAAAAATTACTTAATTGACTTATTTTAGTTCTGCTGTGTCTATCATGAACCACTCTGCCAAAGAATGTGAAAGGATATTATGTCCCACTTGAATGATAAAAAACAATAATGAAATACTATCTAAGTAACATTAGAGGAATGCAGGGATTAAATAATATTTAAAAGATACTTTTAACAAAAAAATTACTGCACTTTCACTTTTTGTAAACATCAAGACACCCTGTGTAAATGCATAAAAATTATGAAAGGAAATACATGAAAATGTTACATTTCTCTAGATGTTGGGTTACTGGCTATATTTTTCACAGTGTCTACCATGAGCACACATTGCTTTTCTAAACGGAAAAAGTATATTTACTAAGAATTTAGTATTATAATATATGTAAGTGTTTAAAGGACACACTATCATTCCTATCAATCCTAATTGCTGAATTATTAATAGAAAGCCTGAATGATTGACTATTGCAGCATAAAACTTCATTTGCATGTTGGTAATTTTTGTTTAAATATGGTAAGTGGTCTGTTTCAATCAGAAGTGATAGTTCTTCCACTCTACAAAAATCATCTTTACAACGTTTTTTTCCTCTGAACTGTGCTTTGTGAAGACGTCAGAAATACCCCT
This sequence comes from Lyroderma lyra, assembly GCA_004026885.1. NCBI lineage: Eukaryota > Metazoa > Chordata > Mammalia > Chiroptera > Megadermatidae > Lyroderma > Lyroderma lyra. The sequence continues at coordinate 34,861 of PVJL010012258.1, forward strand.
TAGTCATTTACTTGTGCATTTAAAACTAACTGTGGGGGTTCTCAATCTTTGCTGCTTATTGAAGTCATTTTGGGAAGTTCAAACATTTCAAATGCTCAGGCCACATCCCTGACACATAAATCAGAATTCATGCAGATGGAATGCAGGCATCGGCAGTGTGTAAAATTTTCCAGGTGATTCCAATGTGCAGTCAGTGCTGAGGATCAGTGAATTAGAGTCTTATTATTCACAGTGTGGTCCGTGACCAGAAACATCCACATTACTGAGAATCTATCAGAAGTACAGAATTTTAGGGCCCTTCCCAACCCTACTAAATAATAATCTGCATTTTAACAATATTCTTAGATTATTCACATGCATGTTAAAAGTTGAAAAGCTCTGTTCTAGAGTCCTCAAAAGAATGACTGAGGGTAATAAGACCAGGGTCATAAGTGTAACTCACGTTCCAACTAGTAGTTTGTCTATGTTTGAGGTAGGTACTCACTAACGTTTGTGTTTAACATTTTCTGATTTTAAGGTAATGTGTGTTGCTATGCTTTTGTGTCCATGGGTAGATGTAATGACCACCCAAAGTAAAGGATGTTTCTGTTCCTTGTTACCCCCAGAAGTCAGTTAATAATATTAATTACTCTGACACCATTTACAAACCTCTTCACATGAGACTTTTCACAATAACATTCAACTTACTTAAGTCACATGCCTGCTGGACCCCAAAGACTTTCACATATCTGTCATGATTTGCATTGCACAGAGGATGCCCTCAGTAAATATTAGCTAGATATTATTATTATTTCTTTCTTCAAATAAGCAATCTTCCTAACTAGAATGTCCATTTCCCTCCTTTCTCACTTGTCAAATGCAGACTGAACATTCACATGCTGATTCCCTGTGTAGCTTCACCCTGAGCACCCGCAGGAGAGGAGTCCCTCCCACATGTGGCCTTCTGTGATTTTACTTCATCTGTTGTGAGCCTGTAGGTACTCCTATTCTGTGTACTCCTTTAGAAAAAGGATCAAATGTTCTTCAACTCCTAGGGCTCCTAGGCCCTCCATTAATCTCTGTATGAAAGTCAGATAATTAATTTAGTGAACTCATCCTAGAAAAAGTGCTACAAACCTCATTGCTGAATATCACTGTGGTCACCTTTGAAGTACTCCCCTTGGGAAGCTATGCACTGATGTCAGTGCCTAGTCCACTCTTCAAAGCAATTTTGGAACTCTTTTTCTGAAATGGCCATCAGAGCTGTCATTGTATTATCCTTGATGTCCTGAATGTCATCAAAATGTCTTCCTTTCAATATTTTCTTTGTCTTTGGGTAAAGAAAAACATCATTGAGGACCAGATCAGGTGAGTAGGGAGGGTATTACAATAGTTATTTGTTTACTGGCTAAAAACTCCCTCACAGACAGTGCCTTGTATGCTGGTATATTGCCATGATGCAAGAGCCACGAGTTGTTGGCGAAAAGTTCAGGTAGTTTTTGTCTAACTTTTTCCATGCAGCCTATTCAGCATTTCCAAATAGTAAACTGGGTTGATTGTCCAGTGGTAAAAATTCATAATTTTGATCTCTGCGATATCAAAAAAAGGTTAGCAACACCATTTTGACTCTTGATTTGGACTGACAGCACATTTTTGGTTGTAGAGAATTGGCTGACTTCCAATGTTCACTTTGATGCTTTGTTCTAGGGTTGTATTGGTACACCCATGTTTCATCACCCGGGAAAACATGATGCAAAACATCGTCTTGCCTCTCCAAAAGGTCTTGGCAAACTTGACTCTCCTTGCTTTTGCTCATTGATGAGCTCCTTTGTGACCATTTTTGCACAAACTTTTATTATGCCAAGATTTTCAGCTAAGATTTTCCTAACTGTTTCTCTATCAATGTTTACTTGGTCTGCTATGCTTCTCACAGTCAGCTGACAATTTTGATGCACAATTCCATGAATATTTGCAATGTTTTCATCAGCTCTGCTTGTTACTGCCTGCCCTGAACTCTCTTCATCAGTGATGGCTTTCTCTTCCATCAAGAGAAATGTTGAATCCATTTGTACACTGCCATTTTCTTCATGGCATTATCCCCATAAACTTGGACTAACACTTCCCAGATTTTACTTCTCCTATTGCTAAGTTTAAGAAGAAATTTAATGTTCGTTAATTGCCCTAACTCAAGCTCTGACATGCTTGGGACAGCATACAAAAACACACAACAACAATAATGAACACCACTCAGCAAGACACTGCCACACATCAACATAAACACAGCTGTGAAACACAGATATACCAAGGTTATGACACCTTACCAAGTTGTTTGTACAACGCTGCCAATGTAAGTACACAGTGGCAAGTTTGCAAACTTAATTGTCAAATTTTGAGTACGGTGACAAGTATGATGGCCATTCCAGCAAAAGAGTTCCAAAATTGCTTTGAAAAGTGGAATAGGTGCTGACATCAGTGCATAGCTTCCCAAGGGGAGTACTTCGAAGGTGGCCATAGAGATATTCAGCAATGAGGTATGTAGCACTTTTTCTGGGATGAATTTGTGAAATTAGTTGTCTGACCAATGAATCAATAATTAAAAGAAATAACCATCTCTCCTCATGGAGACATAGCAGAGTTTTTATTCAGGCAGAATAGAAAACAACTAGAAAGTATCTGGTTTTTAAAATAATAGGGTTACAAGATGTATTTTTATAACACCTTTACTGTTTAAAGGAAATTTTTTAAATAATGTAGTCTTTAAAGCCCTGAACTACAGTCTCCTATTTCATAAAGATGGCTTCTAAGAAAATGTTCATATTATGAGAATTGGACCTCTATCTGTTCCTTGTGCATTAATTAATTCATTCACTTATTCATTCAGCAGGAAATCATTTTAAATATCTACTCAGAGACATTATATGTTTTAAGTACCTGCAGGAGAGAATAACAATGTGCATGTATTTACCCCTTGGCAGAAATAAGTAGAAATGCTATCATCATATCATAATGTCTTTTAATAGGAGATGATATTTATTTTGCAATTAGGCAAAAATATCCCATGCTTGTAGAGGGCACAAGGATCCGTTTTTATGGGCCTTTGTGTGTTCTTGCTTCGACTTTGGTGTGCTTTCAACAGCCAGGCCAGCATCTGCACCTCTTCTTCAGGAGGAGGACTCCTCTTAGACTACTGGAACTGCTTTGTGATGACTGTCGATGTGGAAGTATGAAAACAGCTTACATTCCAGAGTTCTGTCATGGACACAGGTTGAAGCCACCCTCTATGAGATTTGCTGAAAATGGCACACTTACTTGCCTTTTTGCTCTTTTCCCTTTCTATTTCTCTCACTCCCAT
>PVJL010012259.1:0-38164 GCA_004026885.1 Lyroderma lyra
TGTCTCAGGGCACTTTGGTTGTTTCCATGTTTTGGCCACTGTGAGCAGTGCTGTGATGAACATTGGGGTACATAAGTCTTTGCGGACAAAGGTTTTCAAGTCTTTTGGGTAGATCCCCAGAAGGGGGATTGCTGGGTCAAATGGTAGCTCCATTCCCAATTTTCTGAGGAACCTCCACAACGTCTTCCACAGTGAAAACCCAATGTTTACCCAAGCTCAACCTCTGTCTGTGACACCCTCCCTCTTGGTGAACAATTGTACACGTATTATCTGCCACCAGTGGACAGGGTAGCTCAATGCTGCCCATTCTGTGATTTATGTTCTGCTATTTCCTCTATGTCTGCCTCAATCACAGTACAGGGACGTGCTCTCAACTCATTGACTTTGAGGCAACTTGTATATTCTTTGATACAAAAATATGGATGAAGGTGACAATAATAATAATAATGATAGTAAGTGCTCATATTTTATCAAACTCTTTTCAACTCTTTTAAGAACTTTATGTTGAATATCCCTTACATGTGCCCCTTTTGTAGATGCCTACTCTGGACCCAGATAAATTATTTAAGTTTCCAAGGTCATAGAGCTAACAAGGGTGGAGACTGCCGACTCCAGTACCTCCTATAAACTCTAAGGTTATAGACTTTAGCATTATCACTGCTTTGATTCCTGACCTCATCACCCAGGTCTGGATTTCCAATACGGTAGTCATGAGCCTTGTATGTACCATTAAATTTAAAATTTAAGTAGTGAAAGAAAATAGAACATGAGCTCATCAGTCACTTTAGCCACTTGTCAAGAGCTCCAGAGCCATTGTGGATAACTCAGATGTTAGACATCTCCATCCTCACAGAAGGTCCCACAGGACAGTGCTGCCCCAGGCTGTGAGCTGGTTGAGAGCAAGAAGCTGGTCTCCACACTGGGATTCCTAGAACTTATCACCATGCAGCTCAATGAAGCTATATATATGGAGAACCAGACCCTTGCTACAGCAACTAGATGTTCTGATGCTTTATCTGCATTGGAAGTGATGTTTCTCTTGAGAAAATGAGTGACATTGGCATTAAATCTGTCAGCCTCCATCATTGCCAATCTCATTTGGGAGCATGTGGCTGCTACGTGGATTGGTCTCCTTAACCTTCATCCCAGTGCTAGACAGCACATCCTCAATTGCACCATGATAAGAGCTATCCACACAAATGTCCTAAATGTGCTTAGTTCTGATTCTAATGTGAAATTGCACCAACTCACAATCTACTTTGTTTCTTCGCTATTTGGACTGGGAATAGGACCTTTGCTCTAGGAAACATTCCATTGGTACCTAACCTCCCAGGAGTTCAATTGGCTTTAATGTTTCAATTCCATCCCCTACCCCTGCAAATATTGCAAGGATCAATTTTCCAATTATTATTGTCACTTCTCTTATTAATAACAACAGTGCTTGGCATTTATATGCAATGTAGAAAATGTCCTTAATTTAGGCAGCTCCTGATTTGAATCCTGGCCCCACAGGCTTTGCAAACCTTAGGCAAAATATTTACTTCTCTGTGCTTCTACCACTCTTTCAGCTGTAAAGTGGGAACAATAATGTTACTCATTGCAAAGGATCATGGTGAGGCTAAAACAAGAAAATGCACATCAATTGCTTAACACAGTGTATGGTACATGGAAAGGGCTTAATTTAACTTGTAATGGTTATTATCATTATATTGTTTTATTTTGTTATCGTCAATGTTTTGGAAACTTCACATGACTCTATCCTCTTTAATCTTTTCAAAGTAGTACAAATTAGTAAAATTGCATATGAAGTATGTGTGAGTCCCTTGGCTTTGCAGATGAGAGAAAGGTGCAGAGTTACTTTAAATTGCAGTAGGAGCCATCTGATAAATGGTAGAACCAAAGCTCTTCCAGCTCCAGCACACATCAGTTTTAATTTGCAAGAACAGCGTGAAACTCAGCCCCAGACCCGGGTGTGGCCGGGTGGCTTGACTTGCATGGAAAGCACCAGGCTATCTGGAGTTTCTGTGATGCGTATCTTTCCGCCAACGCTGTAGCATCCATCAGGGAGTGTTCAACGGCAGGTCTTTCTGAAATAGGCTGAAAACTATTAGCAGAAAAAGCATTTGATTCTCTGCTACCGGAGACATTTCGATGAGCACTTTGGCAAAGGACCAAGAAGGCACACATCAGGGAGAGTCATTCTCTCCTGGCGACGCAGAGCAGGTAAGAACAAAACAACAACATCACAGTCATCGCTTCATGGTGAGAGCCGTGACATGAAGGTGACCCAAATGGCCCTGAAACAACATGACAGGTGCAATTGGAGACCGGTATTCGCACCTGGGATCCCTGGAACTCAGGATGCTACTGACGTGGACAACCACCCATTTGGGAAAAGTTGCACTTGACGCACAGCCACATCGTGTGCACCCTTCAGCGCATCGCTGCTTCCCTGCTCGGCCTTAGCCTCAAGAAATACACGTCGCTTTTTGTACAGCATTTAGAAATCTCAGTGATTCTGCAGGTTAAAGGATAAAAAAATAAAATAAAAAAATTAAAAAGTGTGTAATTTCCTAGAAAACCAAACCGAACTGTAATATAGCAGTTTGAGGAAGATAAAATTCTATGCACATATTTAAATGAAAGAAATAAATCACTCTCTCTCTCTCTCTCTCTCTCTCACACACATACACACACACACACACACACCTCTGAAAGCGTGCTGGTTTTTTCCATAGAAAACACAATTACTGTTGATGCTCATGAAAGCAGTTGCACATTTTATGACTCATAAGGGACACCAGGGGTCTTGTTCCAAAATATTTCCAAACATATGGAATTCTGTAATGGGACCCCTCTCCGCCCCCCAGGGGCCAGGCCCACAGAGCGTGCGCTCCCTGTTGGGCCTGTGTGCGGCCCCTGTCTCCGCAGTAACTGGGGCCCTGGACGCGAGGTGCTGAGCATCGCTGGCATGCGAAGTCGGAGAGCCTGCGGACCTTAATTTAAGTCTGAGCCGTTCGATTCCACGTTTCATCAGCGTTTCGCTTGCTTCTGTTCTCTAACAAACACCACACACGCACGCACACCCCACCAGCTGTCTGTAGTTTATCATGCAAATATTATATAGAAGCGATAATCATTATTAACGAACATAATCACCCAGAGTCGGGAGGGATATCATTCACTGCTAGTTTGGGCTCTATCCCTTAGGTCCCAGAGTCAAAAAGAAGAAAGAAGGGAAAGAAGAGACAAGGAGGGAGGGAGAATGAGAGGAAGAGGGGAGGGAGCGGGGGGAGAGAGAGAGAGAGAGAGAGAGAGAGAGAGAGAAACGGGAAGAAAAGAAAGAACTGTCAGGAGTCGGACATGTGCTTTAATAAGGAATGTAGCTCACGTCTTGCTAGGGGGCTGGTCTGAAATTCCTCTCTGCTTTGACAACAGTCTTCCCTCCCCAATAACAGAACCTACAAAGTCAAAAGTTGCCAGGATGGGTCAGTGGTGTCCACAAGCTTCTGACGGTCTCCCAGCCCCACCCGGCCCGGCTTCTGGTGGCGATGCCGGTGGGTGGTGAGTTGCAAGGTTGGGGGAACATCACGCCCCGGCCTCTTGATTTCTTCTTCTCTTTCTTCTTCTCTGTCCTAGCAGTTGGTCTTTCACAGTCTGGCCACCTACTGTCCTTTTGTTCCTCTACAACAGAGGCCACCACGGACACGAAGCCTGCAGGACAAGCCAGGCTGGCAGGCGTGCTTGGCTCGGCCCGTGTAGTGTTTAAAAATAAAGTAAGAGGAATTACTGTCAACTTTAGAACATTGGGTTGCACATGAAAATGCAGATTTTCATCTTCTTACAAAAAGGAAGAGAAGAAAGATAGAAAAGACAATCGGCAACGCGGGGCCGGCCTACCTGTTGCCTACAGGAGCGTGAGCACAGTAGGATCCACGTTCTTTAAATGGGACAAGCCTGAGTCATGTTTCTAGAACCACCACTTTTCCTGGACTGCCTGGCTGGGTTCACGTCACATCCTCTTTACAACCTGTGCTCTGCAGCTGATACCCCTCCAGCCCACCCTGGAACAATCCATCTCTTCATTGACCCTGCTCCAGGCTCTGACTTAAGGGGAGACTTACCGTTTTCTGGCTCCCCTCCCCTCCTCTGCCCCCTCCCCCACCCCTCCCTGCCCCTCCCTTTCTTCCTTTCATAGTCCCTAAATGCTTTCTCCGAGCCTGGCCTGCTTCCAAGCATTGTGAATGGCCTAGGAAACGTTCACGTGACATCATCTCAGGGATGCGTCGAGCGTGGCTGAACGATCAGATTTCCCAAACAGTTATAGGAACCCGATTTGGCTGCCACGGCTTCCTCGTCTGTAAAATAACCTTCACAGCGGAGCAGGTCACGTGTGATAGTGCACGTTGAAGACTGCTCTCAGGGCCAGTAGTCACAACCAGCTGCAGCAGGGAGGTGACTCTGGAGACATGTGGCATTGATTTCGGCGGAACCAGGCCCCCATTCTGCACCCCCCGGCCCCCACTTACCAGGTGTATGGTGCTTGGCGACAAAGTCTCTTTGAGCCCAGTCTCCTCACCTCAAAGTGGTCTGTTTAGGAGCAGCTGACTTCGTAGAGTTGCACTGTACCCCGCAACAAGACGACCCAAAAAGCATGCAACGCAGTGGCAGGTACTAAATAAATTAATGGCACTTTCACAGATTTGTTTTTCAGCTGTCTTAGAGACGAGACTGGGCAGCTGGGCAGAAAATTCCAAACTGCAACTGTCCCTCCCAGTTTGGAACATGTTGTACTAGTTACTTACTGTTGAGTAACGAAATAGCTCCCCCAATTCGGTGATTCCGAGACAATCAACATTTACTTTTGGCGTCACAGTTTCTGTGGGTCGGGGTTTGGGGAGTAGCTGAGGTGGGTGGTTCTCGCTTGGGGTGTCTTCTGAGTTTTTAGTCAAGATGTCACCTGGGGTTGCAAGTCTTTGGAAGCTGCGGTGGAGGCTGGTGAAGCCATGCCCCATGATGGTGCGCTCCTCAGCTGCCTTCACTCAGAGCCAACGATCCCAGAAACAAAGGCGGAAGCCATGCTGCTTGTCATGACCTACCTTTGGAAGTCACCAACCACCACCATGCTTACTCTGTTGGCCACACAAGTAAGACCTGATTCAGTGTGGGGAAGACGCCTCACGGGGCAAATACCAGGAATCCATGATACTTGGGGGCATCTTATAAGCTCAGTATCGCCCTGGGATCTTCTTACACATCTCAGTGAGCAGTCCAATGATGTCAAAGCTGATGCACTATGTATTTGATTGGTTTATGATTGATCGAGACTAGAAGGAATAGACATATCTATATCTGAGATCTTGGGGAAAAGTTAGGAATAGAGCTCAACAGTTTCTAGAGACTACTTGAAAATTGCATTGAGTCTTTAAAAGAGAGGATAAACAACCTACACCTGTGACTATCATCTGTGGACAAAAAAATATGCAAGATTCTTCACGGGCAGAAACAGAAGATTGCATTCTGGGAAACACTGCCAAGCAGGGAGTGGGGTGGGGTTCACTTAAATCCACTTTCTCTAATTCCAGTTGGGGTTTAGGGCTAAGAAAACACTAAGAGATTGGATCTAATATGACGAAACTTTCTTTGGATAAATAGGCTTTCACACTCACATCCAATACTCGGCCTGCCACATGTCCATTTTCTAGACTAAAACATGAAACCAGGCAAGCCTTGGAGACCTCTCTTCAAGGTGACCTCAATCCTTGAGATGACATCTTTGGGTTTCATTTAATCATGAAGTCATTCATTACCCCTTGTGCACACAGCTAGGAGATAATCACCACTCCTAGGAAATGCTTCATTGATGAAAGTATATGTTTCTTCCCCATAAATCAACATATATCATAGAATGTCATCTCAAGAATGGGATGTCAGGGACACAGCACAGCGTGGCAGTGAAGAGCTGGGACCCTGGAACTAGATGTTTAAATCATAAATCCCACCTCCCTTACCTAACAGCTGTGTGGAGCAGAGTACTTAGCCCTCTGTTACTCAGTTTCGTCATCTATAAAATGGGGTTAATAAATGATACCCACTTGATATAGTTAAGATTAAATAGGTTAATATACACAGAGTGTCTAGAATGTACCTACAGCGATCACAGGAATCTCAATGAATGTTAAATGGTTTTTATAACTTCCGAAATAAGTAAAAATTCACTCAGGAAGTGGAACGAGATGGGTAGACAAGAAAACAATGCATGGATGGAGCTGAGAGGGAAAGCTTTTATTTCATTTTATTTTTTCGTGAGTTGAAAGATGAGAAAGACCCAGCACACACTTCCATCCTAAACCAAGCTGGCAAATCTTGTTTGTGTCTTTCATGTCTGGAGCCTGTGTCTCCACAGGCAATGGCGATGGGATTGGTTTGATGCATCAGCCGAAGCAGCCCCCCTCGCATATCTTCTAAAGCTTGGAATGAAAACCTCCAGGCAGGATTCTGGGGAGCACAGGCCTGGCGAGGGGGCGTGCAGCTACTCAACACGGAGTGGGCTTTGATGGCGCAGGAGCAGCCAGATGAAAGAGCTCCTCCCAGCACAGCTGAAATTAAAATGGGAAACGTTTCATTAGGCCCAGTTCCAGGACCGGAGCCTTAGGTAGTGATGAAAAGCAGAGGAGAGGGTAGTGCCACAGGCAGCCCTGTCAGCAGTGGGGTTAGTGGATAGGCAAAGCGTTCCTCCACCCACAGCCTGTTGGGGTTACCGTTGCTCCAGTCACCATGAGGCCCCTGTGCTGTTGGAACAGCAGGATGTCAGCTACTTCCAGGATTTGGCGTTTAGGATGCCTGGCAACCTAGTCCCCACCCACCTGGCTTCAGTCTCTTCTGCCCTTTGTCTCTGTTTGTCTCTAGTCCATGCCCCAAGTGCACACGTGCTTCCACCAGTCTGGGAACTAGCCATCATCAGACAGACCTTCATCTTGTCAGTCTCTAGAAATGTTATTTCTTCTGCCTAGACTGCTTTTCTTCTGCCTCTGCCCGTCGAGATCCTATACATCCTTCAAAACCCAACTTAAATATCCCTTCTTCCAAAATGCATTACAGCATCTATCGGCAATGCATCTCTCTGATCAGTCTAGGATAGTGGTTCCCAACCCTTTTCCATGTGTGTACCCCTTTTAAACCCATTTCTGTAAACTGTACCCTTTAGCTGCTTTTAAATACTGACACTTCTATTCAGTGCCTATCTAATATAAAATAGTGGAAATGAGGTAAAAGTTAGGAAAGAAAATTACTACACTAACAGTATAAACCACAGATTTAATTTTAAAATATTTGTTACACAGTTAAATATTGATAACAAAGATCAAGTATTTAAACATTAAATAAAAAAACTACTTGAAATTAATCACAATGAAAGACAATGCACTAACTTTTACTCAGTTAATAACTAAACTGATCAAACAGTCTGGCTACGGATGTATTTATGTTTGGGGAAGTTCTAGAAATGTGCAAATGGATTGTTCTGAAAGTGCATAATGATTGGTAGAAGAGCATTTTGGAGGAAGGGTTCATAGCCACACCCTCACCCATCATCATTCGCTCATGGGATCTAATTTTGAAGTGTCTCCATGAACGGTGATTCACACTTTACATTTATTGTTCCATAACTAATGTTCTGCATTTTTTTTACTTGTTTTTTCACCATTAGTGATTATTTTTCATGTACCCCAGCATGTACCCCCGGAGGGACACGTACCACTGCTTGGGAACCTGTAGTCTAGATTTACCCTGTCCTTGTACCTGTACCTTAGAACAGGCAGGGGTATTCCACCCGGTATTCCAACAGCACAGGGGCCTCACGGTGACTGGAGCGACGGTAACCCCAACAGGCTGTGGGTGGAGGAACGGTTTGCCTGTTCTAAACCTAGTAAGTTATGCAGAGGTCAGTGATGCTCCCTGTTGCCCCACCACATTCTATGGTAGGTACGAGTCAGAGAATTTGATTCATCTTATTTATCACATTCAATAGAGAACGTTAGAGCTGAAAATGACCGTAGGCTTTCTTTCGTTTGAAGATGGTGATTTTACTGCACATGGAATGCTGCTTCTGCCATCTGTGCTCATGGCAGATGCCATGAATCATTGAGAGCATCCTTACTTCTGTGGCCCCTGGCTTCAAAATTCTTATCAACGTGCTGTTTCAGACAGCCACAACCAACGCTGATCTGACATACAAGGTAACACCTACGTGCGATCCCTAAACTAATTCGGTACCAACCTCCATTATACAGGTGTGATTAAAAAATACAGTGAATGGTTAAATTTAAAAAAAAATTATTACAGTAAAAGACACATGGCCATGATGTGATGTCCCCCTCACACTTACCTCATCATTCCTGCCACTTTCTGAAGCAGTTCTGGAAGTCCTCTTGGGTGAGTTTCTTTAGTTGCACTGTTGTGGCTGCCTTGATGTCCTGAATCAGTCCAAAACATGGACCATTCATGGTCATTCTGACTTTGGAAAGAGCCAGAAGTCACACAGTGCCCAATCCCGTGAATAAGGTGGATGAGGAAATATCGGAATGTTTTTATTTGACAGAAATTTATGTTAATGCAGTGTTCATGATCCCTGATTTATGGCACATTTTAAAACCACCTCCTCTCAACTGTAGCTCACACTGACTGACCGCACCAAACAAGTTGAAATGTGTCACACACTGTCACTAAGGTTCGATGTGCCACTCCATGTATTGAAGATCCCTACCTTTCCATTGGACGACACATGGCGGATCACCGTATTTTTTATCGCACCTGATGAAGCCAACATCCAGGGAAGGAAAGCGTCCTAACCATGTCTGAGAACCATGTTTCTTCTCTGAGTCCTCAGCTCGTACCGCTGTTGGGGACACCATGCTGCTTTCCAAAACAGTGCTTGAGATAGCACAGTACAGATTATGTGTGGGTGTAAAATGAAGTCCCAAACTGAAAATGGAAATGTTGTGAGAAAGCAACATTTCCAAAGATGTGTGTTAGTTAATTGTATGGAATGTCAATATGGGTCATGGAGGTACCGAATTCTTTCATCTCACCGGCCTTTCAAAAGCAAGACTTCTCATGTGCTTTGAATATTCTAAGGGGCATCATGACTTTTGCAGAGGAAAAGATAAGATTCAGAATTTCTCAAGCACTTCTTTTGCTTAGGATCACATTGCAGGAATAATATGTGACAAAGTGCAGTTTGAAAAAAATGCTAATGAAAAGCAAAGGACATGGGTTTCCAAATCTGTCTTTCATTTGCATACTGGCACTGTGCTTGTTAGCTGTGAGTGCCAGGATCTGGAAGTTTCTGATTCTTGGTGACCTCATCTACGAGACAGGTGTAATAACGATCTCACATGTGTAATGAGCTAGCACACTCCAAGTGACTGGCAACAGTGGGTACTTAATAAACATTAAACCTATTGCCTCCATTCTGATGCGTGGGCTTGAGAGCTATTTTCTCAATTACAATGTATATTTCTTAAATTAAAATTATGTTTTGTCAGGGACACAGTCAATAGTTTAGTGGTTACCTTGGAGCAAGGGGGGATGAGGTGGGAGAAGAGGGAGGGGGATGGGAGAGGAGGGGGGTCAAATACATGGTGATGGAAAGAGAACTGACACTGGGTGATGAACATATAATGCAACACAGAGACGATGCCCTGTAGAACTGCACATCTGGAACCAATGTCACCCCAATAAGTCTGACAATTAAAAAGGAAAATAAATCGACATGTCTGGGACTGCTTGTATATGTATAAAAATCTCTAGAAGAATATTTTAAAAATTAATAATATTATGGTTTGCTTGTGAGAGGGGATCTGGGTGTTTAGTGGGCAAAATAAAGATCTGAAGTTCCTAACCAAAAAAAAAAAAAATGTTTTGCCACACTGTTTAATGGCTGTATAAACACATTGGTTCTTGTGCCTTGTTTATTCAGCTTTTATTCAATGTGATCTTTTCTGTGTGTGTCAGAGACGATACGAGGTGTTCATCAAGACATTCCATTTTCCTTCTGAGAGTGCAGGAGGGTTACTTCTCAACCACCTTTGGAAGAGGGTGGGCCTGCCTTCCTGAGTTCTGGCCCTCAGAATGTAGGGGGAGCAGATGTACAGTATGTCCATACCTGGTCCCTAAAATGTCTGTGTAATCACCCATCCTCTCTCACTTGTGTGCATGCCTGGTGAGTGTGGCTTCTCAGACAACAAATTCACACAATGGCACAAGGGTGGAAGCCTGCACCTTTCAGGTACCACTTCGAAGAACATTTCTCAGGGGGGCCAAAAACTACCAACATGAGCATTAGATCTTGTGGGCAAAAATAACAAGAAAAGCTTATTTCATGTTAAGACCTTGAGATTGTAGGTTGATGTGTTGTCTCAATATAGCCTAGCTCACAGCTTCCCAACCTTGGCATGATTGGCATTCTGGGCTGAACCATTGCTTATTCTGGGAGCTGTCCTGTGCACTGTAGGAGTATAGCCACACCTTCCAGACAGCAGCAGCATACCTCCCCATTGTGACAAGCACGGCTGTCTACAGGCATTGCTTAATGTCCCTTGGGGGGCAAAATTTCTTTTCCTTAGCACCACTGGCCTAATCTGACTCAACCAACACACCATGCACCAGTGATCCTAATGACATGCAAAATTATTGAAATACTGAACAAATAGAGCCACAGACTTCATAAAATTGTTCCAAAACCATGTGTAGATGCATCTATTTGGGCAGCCCTTTAGCTTCTAATAGTCACCAATAAGAAAGAGCACTGTTTCATATGTCCTTCTTAACAATATGTCTATGGACAGAAGAAAAAAATCAGTCTAATCAATCTAATCCTTATTGGATTTTCAAGGAAACTGAACATCTCCTGCCACACCTGTGGTCTCATATGTTTACATCAGACCAACTCTTCGACTGCAACATGGTCTGAGAAGTGGTAGGGGACACGCCCAAGGCCAGTTGGTTCCTTTATCACACTCAGCATGTTGACTGCTGTTATAGGCAGAAACCAACAAACCCAACCACCAAACTGAAAGGTTGGCTCTAGAATCAAATCATTTTGACAGCTTATTTGTAACATAAAAGTAAATTGGATTTTTCCTTGTAGGATATGTTAGAACCTTCCATTGGGTTACTGTATTTGAATCCCGAAGAGAAGGCCTAGAGCAACAGTTTCCAAGTGATGGTACGCGTACCCCCGGGGGCCTGTGCTGGGCCATTCAGGAATACACGAAAAGAAATCAGTAATGGCGATAAAACAAGTAAAGTAAAAAAGAAAAAAGCAAAACGTTAGTTATGGAACACTAAATGTTAAATATGAATCACCATTCATAGAGACAATTCAAAATTAGATCACATGAGCAAATGATGATGGGTGAGGGCATGGTTATGGCCCCTTCCCCACAACTGCTCTTCTACTAATCATGCAGTTTCAGAACAATCCATTTGCAATGGTTCTAGAACTTTCCCAAACATAGAAATACATCTGTAGCCAGACTGATCAGTTTAGTTATTGACTTAGTAAAAGAAAGTGCATTGTCTTTAATTGTGATTCTTTTCAAGTAGTTTTTTATTTACTGTTTAAATACTTGATCATCATGATCAGTATTTAACTGTTACAAATATTGTAAACTTAAATCTGTGGTTTGTACTTTCAGTGTAGTTAATTTTTCTTTCCTAACTTATTACCTCATTTCCACTATTCTGCATTAAGATAGGCACTAAACAAAAGTGTCAGTATTTAAAAACAAGGGGTACAATTTATCGAAATGGCTTTAAAAGGAGTACAGATGTAGAAAAAGGCTGGGAACCCCTGGCCTAGAGTCAGCGTTACTTCCCAACGTACTTGATCTTGAAGAATGTTGTTATAGGGATTTAGTGACTGTGAAGACAGCATTTATTAAGAACACAGACTTTGAAGGGAAATAGACCCTGATTGAAACTCTGATCTTGACTCGGGAACTCTTGAAACCTCAGTTCCTCATCTGTAAAATGGAGATAACAGTATCTTACTTGAAGGGTGGAAACAGCGCGTGTAAATTGGTTAGCGTGGTTGTTGACATAAGGAGAGCTAGATAAATGCTGGCTTTCATCATTATCACCACTGCTGCTATGATGCTATGCGGGATTCTCTTAAGGAAAGAGTTTTCTTATCTAATTTGCCTAGTAATCAATCAAAAATCCAAAGGGACTGTCGAGTAAAATGTTAAATAAATCCTGAGGAATAACGATGAAACATTCATAATATATGCTCTGCACTAAAACATCTTTACAACTCTCCAAGGAATTTGTCTTTTTAATGTAATATGTGAGGAAATGCTAAGGGGGTGGGGGTTATATTGATCTGAGGGGCCTTTGGTAGTGACTTTTAAATATGGGCATTCTATGCCACTGATCATGTTTGAGCTCTTTTTGGCAGAGTTTGAGGGGATGGCAGTTGTAGCCCAGCCCCGGGTCACACTTCCAGGTCCAGATCCTTTGTTGTAATTTTATTACTCCAAAAGCATTGATACCTTCCTAGACTAAAGCTTAAGGCCCACAGAGTTGGAGAGCTATCAGGTGTCAAAGATAAGTGCAAGTGTCATTTGTGAAAGTGTAAGAAGCTCACTTTCCCCAAATATTCTCACTGTCCTAAGTCCATAGTCTTGACACGTGGAAATTCATCCTGTCCTATCCTGACACTGTGCTCCGTGCTTTCATTGAATTAAACTCCGATATGATGCATGCCTATCAATGCTTCCTACGGTAGATGTTGGGTACCATATTGAAAAAACAGTCATCATGATTATTTCTTCACACTTTTATCATAGTTTTATTGCTGGCATTCATGTGCTAGGAGGTAATGCAATTCGGCTTCTCTCTGTTGCAAGAGACAAAAACTCAGGGCAAACTGACCTAAGAAAGAAGGGGAATGTGTTAGAAAATTCAAAGCCAGAGCCTCCCTCAGATATAGCTGGATCCAGAGCCTAAAATATCTTATTCTAGAGATTTATTCAATCATAAATCTGGATCAACTTCCCTTAACATCCTTGGATCTCAATATTTTTTAGGAAAAGTTTAATGGCTGGTATGACAGTTATGGTTCTTAGTTTAAACAACAGAAATGGCTTATTTCAGTGCCAAAGGGATTTATGAGAAGACTATTTGAGTTGCTCACAGAGTCACCAGGAAAGATGGAGAGCTATGCTTACAAGATAAGCCAGGAAAAGAGAAAGGTGGGCCACCTGTGTCTCAGCCAAAAATCATGGTCCAGAACTCATATAGTGACACCAACGACATCACATTCTAACCAGCTCTGCTCACCCCATACACTGCTGGGTCTCCCCCAG
Organism: Lyroderma lyra; assembly: GCA_004026885.1. Lineage (NCBI taxonomy): Eukaryota > Metazoa > Chordata > Mammalia > Chiroptera > Megadermatidae > Lyroderma > Lyroderma lyra. The sequence continues at coordinate 13,371 of PVJL010012259.1, forward strand.
TGACCTCTGTGTCCTGTTACAATTTCAGAACAGGGTACCACTGTTTCTGATGGTGGCATTGCTGTCAGTGTGAAGTGGGGTGGTAAACTGCCCAGTGTCTGTTTCAGAGACTTTCTAGGTCCCAGCACTGGAGAGCATGCATATGTGATTGGCTGAGTCTAGAGCCTGGACCACACTCTAGTTCAAGAGTGGAAGCAGTTTGCCTCCAAGAGACATTTGACAATGACTAGAGGCAGTTTGGGTTGTCACGGCCAGGGGGAGGGGTTCTGCTGGCATCTCCTCGTCGGAGCCAAGGATGCTGCTAAACATCCTACAATGCATGGCATGGCCCCTCTCAACAGAAGGTTATCTGGTCTAAATGTTAACAGTACTGATATTGAGAAACCCACTTTTAGCTGAAGAGAAGTTTGGAAAAAAGAGTATCCTGAGATTTTTTACATTCTATTACGAGAGTGCACTCTGCTTCCCCCATCCCCCCCGCCCCCCAAAAATGATAAGATGGAAAATTCCTTAAACGAAGGAATGGAGTTTTGATGTTAAAAAATGAGTCCTCCCACAAATAGGTACCACAAAGGCATTTTGGGTTATCTGCTGGATTCTCCTCACTTGTTTCTGACTTCTGCTGGCTTTAATTCTATCTCAGCTCCTCTCCAAATCCTTCACCCTGAGTCGTACCTCCTGTCTCTCTGCCTTTGGACTTATTGTAGTTTGGTTTCTGGATTCTCCCTCTGTACTTTAACTACGCCAGCTCCCCAAAGCCCCATGACTCTTGAAGTCTTATCCTGGGTCTACAAAGAACAAAATTTCAATATCTCCCTACCTTTTTCCATGACTTCCCGAGCAAAGCTACATGTTGCACAGGGAGAAAATACAGTCACGTAACAGCACGCCAGGATACCTGGTGTGTCATTTCTGGTTGGTTCCCTGAGCAGAGATCGAACCCAGGCCTCAGCAGTGAGTGCACCGAAGCTTGGCCACTACACCACCAGGGAACCCTGGCATGCCATTTCTATCTCTTGAAGCTCCTGAGTTGAGTCCAATAAAGACACAACTATCCAGAGACAACTAGCCACCTGTGCACAAAACATTTTCTCTCATTCATTTTTATTTTTCAATGACATTTGACATACAGGTAACCCCTATGTAACATGGTTGTTGGGTTCCTAAAAGTGTCATGTTAGACGAAACAAAGCACTAGTACAAAAAAGGGGGTTAGGTCCCGAAAATTAAAAAACAGCATGCTATTATATTTTTATAATTAAAAAATATTTTTATTAAAGCGATTTTCACCAAAATTATAACATATGAATATGTATCTTTTGCTCTTAAAAGCTCTTATTATGCTCCATGTTGTTTGGGGATCTCTCTTATTCTCAAACCGTGTTAGAGTGACACTGTGTTCTAGGATGCCGTGTTGTATGAGGGCTTCCCCAGTGGTTGAACCGTGTTAGAGATGTGCTGTGTTATGTGGGGGTTACCTGTACCATATTATATTGGTTTCAGGTGTACAGCATAGTGATGAGACATTTATAGAACTTACAAAATCCTTATTCCGATACATCTGGTTCCCATTTGACACCCTACATAGTTACTGCAATGTTATTGACTATGCTGCACTTTATATCCTTGTGACTATTTTGTGACTATGAATTTGTACTTCTTGGTTTCTTTCCCTTTTTCACCCACCCCTCCCACCCTCCTCCCATCACCCCAACAAATCTAGGACCCATCTGATGCCTCCCATAGTTATTGCAGCATTATTAACTTTATTCCCATGTTATACCCTGTGTCCCCATAACTATTACTTTGTAAGCACCAAAGTGAACTTCCCCAATCTCTCCCCCTTATTTCACCCCTCCCCCAACCTTCTCCCATCTGGCAACAAACCAAATGTTTTCTCTATCTATGAGTCTGTTTCTGTTCCACTTGTTTATTTGCTTCTTTGGATTTTACCTATAAGCAAAGTCAACTTGCATCTGTCTTCCTCTGTTTGACACTCCACTCAGTGCAGTACCCTTCATGGCTTTTGATTGGAGCTTTTAATCCATTTCAATTGAAGGTAATTGTTGTCATTTTATTGTTCATAATTTCGCTTCCCCCCTTCTCCCATCTTAGAGCAGTCCCTCTAACATTCCTGTAATACTGGTTTGGTGGTAATGAACTCCTTTAGCTTTTTCTTGTCTGAGAAGCTATTTATTTGCCCTTCAATTTTGAATGATAGCCTTGCTAGGTAGAGTAATCTTGGTTGTAGGTCCTTGCTTTTCATCACATTGAATATTTTCTGCTACTCCCTTCTGGCCTGCAAAGTTACTGTTGAGAAATCAGCGGACAGTCTTATGGGAGCTCCCTTATAAGTTACTAGTTGCTTTTTTCTTGCTGCTTTTAGTATTCTCTTGTTGCCATTTCACTTATAATGTGTCTTGGTGTGGGCTTATTTGGGTTTATCTTGTTTGGGACTCTGTATTTCCTGGGCTTGTATGTCTTTCTCCTTTGCCAGGTTAGGAAAGTTTTCAGTCATTATTCCTTCAAATAGGTTCTCAATTCCTTACTTTCTCTCTTCTCCTTCTGGTACTCCTATGTTGCGAATGTTGTTATGCTTGATGTTGTCCCAGAGGCCCCCTTAAGCTATCCTCATTTTTCTGGATTATTTTTTCTTTTTGCTGTTTTGACTGGATTTTTTCTGCTACCTTGTCTTCCAATTCACTGATTGGATCCTCTGCTTCCTCTAGTCTGCTAGTGATTCCTTCTACTGCAGTCTGAATTTCAGTTACAGTATCCTTCATTTCTGACTAATCTTTTTTTATGGTTTCTATGTCTTTCTTTATGCTTGCTGTCTCTCTGTTGAAGTTTTCATTAAGTTCCTTGAGCACCCTTAAAACCACTGTTTTGAATTCCTTATCTGATATGTTGCTTGCCCCCATCTTATTTATTCTTCTTCTGGAATTTTCTGCTGTTTCTTTATTTGAGATGTTTATTTGTTTCCTCATTTTGGATATCTATCTCTATTTTTTTTCCACGTATTAGGTAGACCTGCTATGTCTCCCTGCATTGATGCATAGCCTTATGTAGTAGGCACCCTGTGGGGCTCTGGCACTGTCTCCCTGGTCACCTGTGCTAGGTGCTCCTGTAGATTCTCATTTGATGCCAGTGCTGTGCCTGGAGCTACTCAGCAAAAGTCTCAGAGCACACCAGTGATTGCTGCCAGCCTGGGGCCTGCAAACCAAGGAAGATTGCAATGCAGGTGGGACTGGTGCTCATGGAGAAAGTGCCTCTGGTATTGGCAGATTTGGGTGAGGTGGAGTCTCAGTGAGTTAGTAAGGTGGAGCAAGTAAAGCTCAACAGACCAATCAAGTTCAGATTTGGCTGTGTGGGGGCAGGCACAACACAGGAGAGATGGTGCTCACCAGCTGGGTGCATGGGAGGAGGGCACACACAGGAAAAATGGCAACTATCCTCTAGCCCTCGCTCCAAGGCTACATACCTCAGTCTGCTCCCACCCCACACCCATGCCTCCAATGCGCCTTGAGCCACCGTCCCTCTGCCAGAGCCCAGGGTGAGTACCTGCAAGTGACTGAGGTACTCTAAGAGGACATCTTGGTTTCCCGCAGCCTTCTGTCCCAACCGGCTGGTCACAGTCCCCACTGTTTTTCATAGTCAGATGTTGTGGGGATCCTCTTTCCAGTACCAGTGTTCCAGGCTAGGGAGCCTGGTATAGGGCTGGGGACCCTCACTCCTCTGGGGGGAACTTGCACGGCTGAGATATCCCTCCTGATTCTCTACCACCATTGGAGGTTTGGGTCCTTTTACATTTGCACCCCTGCTACCAGTCTCAGCGTGGCCTCCTCCTTTTTGTATCCTTACTTAGACAGCTTCTGTTCAGCTGGACTTCAGATGGTTCTCTATGTTGGTTGTTCAATAATTTAATTGTAATTTTAATGTGCTCATGAAATGAAGCAGGCACAGTGTTTTCCTACTCTGCTATATTGGATCTCTACCTGGGTGTGCAAGACTTTTAAGTCAGTGGTCCCCAACCTTTCTGGCACCAGGGGCTGGTTTCATGGAAGACAATTTTTTCCACAAACAAGGTAGGGGGTGTAGTGGGGGATGGTTTGGGGATGATTCAAGCACATTACATTTATTGTGCACTTTATTTCTGTTATTATTACATTGTAATATATAATGAAATAGTTATATAATCACCACCTTAGCTCCACCTCAGATCATCAGGCATTAGATTCTCATAAGGAGCCTGCAACCTAGATCTCTCACATGCACAGTTCACAACAGGGTTCACGCTCCTATGAGAATCTAATGCCCTCGCTGATCTGACGGGAGGTGGGGCTCAGGTGGTAATGCGAGCAATGAGAAGCAGCTGTAAATACAGATGAAGCTTCACTCGCTCACCCGCTGCTCACCTCCTGCTGTGAAGCCTGATTCCTAAGAGGCCACAAACCACTACTGGTTCTTGGCCCAGAATGTTGGGAACCCCTGCTTTAAATGACCTGACCTGAGAACCTTGATGGCCTTAGGTAAGAGGGTGTACTTAAGCCATTCCCTTCTTGGCCCTTGGGAATTTCATGAAGAATAAGAAGACCAGGTAGCCAAACAAATGGTGTACTTGGGGACATTAGGAAGGAATTGTAATGCCAGCTAGAATGAGTGGCTCCATTCCATGGGGCATCTAAGAATAGATGGCAGGCAGAGGTGGTAACATCATAGAAAAAGTGGAAGGAGCAATAAAAACCATTCTGTGCGTGATGTGCCTGCTGCACAGCTCAGGCACTTCGTACGAGGAACATCATCCTCAGATGAAATTACAGTTCAGACAGCATGGAAACCCGACACATGAAGCACGATTTCAGCCCAGCAAGCCTCTTTGTGCCATTTCAAAATTGCAGCTGACACTTTAATATTTAAACAGAGCAGAAGAGATATGGATTATTTATTTTCTTTTACTTTAATTTTACTTCTGCACCAGCTCCCAACTTTTTTTTTTCAACTTTAAAACAACAAAGCTCTACATTTTAACAGCAGTTTCTGCTCGATTCATCAGGCTGTAAATGTTCACCTGACACTTGCAATCCACCAAAGCCTTTTTCAATGCCATTCTCCCATCATCTGCTTCCATATTGCTATGAAATTACACTGAAAATATTTTTTGCTCTGGGCCAAACTAGTCATACAGCATTTGACTATGATCTATATATTTATGGGGGAAAATTAATCTTCAATGCTTCAAACTTTTTATGCCTCATAATTTTATCAAAAATGTCCAAATGCATCATAATGGAGCTGCCATAGACATGAAAAATGTCCCGCTTTCTCCCTAAGCTTTTAAAAAAGCATGCCTTTCAGGATGCCTTTTGAAGGCATTGTCTGGTTATACTGTTTTATGGGCCACTCAACAACTGTAGCAGCTGCTGATGAAAATCTAAAATGTGGAAGAAACTATGTAATAGCCTGTTTTAGATCGGTTGTGGATTGGCCTACAAAACTGTTCTATTGGACTGAGCCATTGTAAAACACTACTTATCCAGCCCAAGAAACGTTTGAAATCCACATTAACATGAAATAAACTAGGGCTGTTTTAACAGTTGCATGTGGCGGAAACCCAACTCAAGCAAAACAAGAAAAAATGCATTGACTGGCTCAATTAACTAAGAAGTCCCAGGGTGTTACTGACTCGGGACCAAAGGTCCAAACAATGCACTCCAGCATACGTGTCTCTTCATTTCTACAGGTGTGTCCACTCTTGTAGCATGCAGGGTGCAGACTACTTTTCCCAAACTCATACAGAGGGTGCCAAAATGCATACATATTTTAAGAAAGGAAAAAACTATTAAAATTGTAATACTCAATATACGCCGATAACAAAAGATACAAGTCACGTTTGACTTCTGCAATGACAAGAGGGACTCAAAGTGATTACCATCAGTGTCCAGACACTTCTGAGCAACGTTGACAAAAGTATCCACTTGTGTCACTACACATACCATTTCAATTTCTTCCCGAAGTAACGACAGTGTAGCCGTTCTTCTACGGTACACCACATCCTTTAGGGTTCCCCATAGGTAGAAGTCAAAGGGTGTTAAGTCAAGAGAACATGAGGGAAACTCAAACAACATTTTTGAATTTCAAATACCATTTCAAAATGGTCTTGTGCTCCTCAAATGACAACCATGCCTTCTGCATTTTCTTGGACTGTCCTGCCTGTTGCATGGTGATGCTAGCATTCATGTGATGAATGCCATCTTTTGAGTGAACGTCATACTACACACCGCTACCATAATTCAATTCAACTTCTAAAAGTAATACATAGATACCTTCTCTTAAAATGTGTGTACATATTTTTGGCACCCTTGGTATATTAGAAGTTAGAAAAGCCCTCATGATAAGAGTGACCTCCTTCTTAGCTTTGTCAGCAAAGTCCCTCAGAAAACTCTGATTGGCTCAGCTCAGGTCACATGTTCATCTCAGAACCAATACCTAACCAATGACAGGAGTCCTATGATGTGGGCCACATATGCTGTGGTAGGTGGACAGGCAAGGCCAGTGTCAATTGTATAGAATGAGTTTCCCATCAGAAAGTTCCAGCAGGAGGGGAAGGTACCAATAGTTCTGAGTTTGGGAGGTGGTATTTCCATCCATAACTTATTAACCTATTTGATTCTGGTCTCCACTGAAAATGCCAGAAATGGTTGTTTCTTGGATAAATTTTACATTGATCTGACTTAAGATTTCTGTTTCGTATGTTTCTGTTTTTCTAAATTAGACAACGTTGTTGAGGTTCTTTATCAATAAAATCTCTCCTGACTATCCTTTTTCTACCTTCTGCAGGAATCCCTCTCTGTAACCTGAATGTTTGCAGTTCTTTTGTCTAAATACACTTTTAAAACAAATGAAAATTGCCTGCGAACTGGAAATATGTCCCCCCACATGCCCCACAGTGCAACATTTTAGAACCTATTTCTTGGAGGTCACCAGCATTAGGGCACTTTGTCTTCTAAATTGGTACATTGTGATAAAAATATTAGATTTGACCCTGTGATTATTTACCCTTTGCTGTTTACAACTTATGAATTCATTCACATTTAACAAATATTTAGTGGGTTCCTATTATGTCCCAAGTACTCTGCTAGGGACCAAGACTAAAAGCAGGTTCAGTTCTGTTTTCCTGGCACTGAGAGTCTCATAGAAGAGACAGAACGTTCTAACAGTCACAAGGATAACTGCCATGTACTCTAGGTAAGCACTGCTGATTGATAGTGGTAGTGGTACACAGTAATAGGAGAGATACTATAAAAGCGATATAGACCAAGTCAGAGAAGTCCTAAGAAGATTTACCACAGAAGCTATGTTTGTACTGAGATCTGAAGGAGTAAGCAAGGGTTAACCAGCCAAAAGGAGGGTGCTCCAGCATAAAGACAGCAACAAGTCTCTTTGAGCCCCATTATCCTGGTCCCAATCTGGGCAACGGATTTGATAATTCCAAATTTGCATCTGCATTGTAAAACGTGCACTGAAAAAAATTCACCCACTGCAGAGCCCAAATACAGAGTTTAAAATGCTGTATTTTCATGCTTTGTAGGTATTTTATAAGTTTCTTAAAAGAAAACTATATTATGAAGATTTACAGGGAGTCACGTTAGTAGCCACTGATGAAGAAGATTCTAGAAAACTCATCAAGATAAAGCATTACTATAAGCTTGTTTTAAATGACTTTGCATTATGTTCTTTATAAGTGCATTTATACTTATTTGAAAATTAGCCAGATATATATGCAGATATTAGTCACCTCTTCTAAAGAGAGTGGGTGGCTTGTTCACCTAAGGATTGAAGAACTTGCTGCGACAACTTCATACAGCTCATGCCCACCCTCGGGTAGCTGTAGCTCACAGGCTGTGAACAAGAAGAGACATCTGTCCCTTGTTTGTTCTGCTCCCCATCCATTCATTTGGTAAACTTGTCCCTACCCCCTGTGATAATGAGGTATCTGTCAATCAAGGTGCCCCCCTCTACTGTCTCAGGTGTGGACTGGCCAAGTTCTTTGAGGCATGGGCATGGATTCTGGAAGTGCAGGGTTGCTTTCTTGTATTCCCTGGGACTAGGCACTCTAAGTGCCATGGAATCCTGAGTTGCTAGGCGTCATCCCTTCACCATGTGAAGGATGGACTTATCTGGGAATGAAGCTAAGAGCCCAGAGATGAAAAGAGACACGGAGCCCTGAGGACCTCGTGCAAACCCATAGATTCAGTCGAGCTTGAGGCCAATTAGCCTCTGGACTTCCCAGGTGTGTGAGCAAATGATTTTCTCTTCCTGCCATCTTAAGCTAGCTTGAGTTGGTTTTCTATCACCTGCACTGGAAGTTGTGCGACTATTACTGTAATTTCAACTATCCAAGCCTTTGCAGTTTGTGCCTATGATCAGAGTCCGTTATTACACAAGGAGCTCATCATTACACAGAAAGTCTATTATTACACAGAAAGTCCATCATGATGCAGAGAGACAGTTATTACAATGAGAGTCCATTATTACACAAGACTCAATTACAGTGGAGTCAATTATTACACTGAGAGTCAATTTTTACACTGAGTCAATTATGGCACAAAGAGATAATTATTATGCAAAGAGACAACTATTATACAGAGTCCATTATTACGCAGGGAATTTATTACACAGAGTCAGTTATTACACTGAGAGTCAAATGCTAAGCAGAGTCTATTATCACACAGGCAGTCAGTCTACTATTATACTGAGATCACTTCCTGGATTTCGTCATTACACAGAGTCAATTATTATGCAGTCACAATTATCCATTATCACACATGGTCATAATACATAGAAGGACCTTGTTTGTTTAATAAGATAAGCCACCATGCCATGTTACCCTAATTCTGGATCCTAGTCATTTCTGATAGCTAGCTACTGTTGCTTCTAAGACAGAGATTACATGGTGCCTAGAGAGGACAACAGCATCTGGGTACAACTTGTAGACACTGTTTCCAATGTGACTAGTGGCCACCATATTAGAAATATGCACAGCTCCAGAGCCAGTGTACCTGGGTTCAAATCTGCACCAATACTTAGTAGCTACTTCACTTGGACAAACTGCTTTATTTCTCAATGCCTCAGTTTCCTCATTCTTAAAATAGGACTCCTACCATATATACCACATCTCTGTCTCTTCGAGACATCCACCATATTTTTCTGCAGTTGATAGAAATGCATATTGTATTAGTTTCCTAGAGTTGCCATAACAAATAACTGCCATCTTGGTGGCCTAAAACAACAGAAATGGACCATCTCATAGATCTGGAGATAAGAAGTCAGAAACTGGAGGGTCAACAGGGGTTGTTCTTGGAAGCTCTGGAGATGGATCTGCTCCACACCTCTCTCTTGGCTTCTGGTGGCTGCTGCTAATCCTTGGCATTTCTTGACTTGTAGACCCATCACTCCAGGCTCTGCCTCTGTCTTCAGGTTACATTCTTCCCTGTGTCTCTGTCTCAATTTTGTGCTCTACTGAGCAGTGTTTCCATGGTCTACGAGTCTAACTGTTTAGTCTATACTCTGCATCTCAAATCTTGAATCTTTCTCTTATAAGGGTAATTGTCATTGGATTTAGGGCTCATCTGTCAAGGTCTTTAACTTAATGACATCTACAAAGGCCCTTTCTCCAAATAAGGTCAAATTCAAAGTCTCTGGGGATTAAGAGTTGGGCATATCTTGGTTGGGAGTGCCACTATGCAACCCCTTCACTCTCATTTTTGTGATTTTTATCTTTGAATAGTTCACCAAATCTTTGATAATCAAAAAGGACTTTTATAAACAGGAGATATTTAATATCTCCTGCCCCCAGCTCTCTCGTAACTACTTCCCATTTCAAAAAGACCCGAAGGATCCGTGTTTCTGCTTGTGGCAGGATATGTAAATCTATAGCAATTATTACCTTGATGAAAAGAGTACATGATAAGTCTTAATACAACTGCAAGCTCTGAAACCAAGGACTAATTTTAAGCAGTAGATGACATTAACCTGTGTTCCCATGAGTACATTAGGATTTTCAAAATACAGCACTTTCTCCTTGCGCTGCATGCATACAAATGGAACTCAATTTATTGCAAATGGCATTCCTGAGCACAATGCCAGTGACATAATTAAGAAATGTATTCAGCCTATTACTAATTTAACACTGTTCACGCTTCTTATCAAAAAGCCTTGTGTCGCCCCACAATGTTGCCATGAAATTTATGCATTGTAAATACAAATATATTTTATTCATAGTGATTTCTTGCAAGTTCAATTATGCAATAAGTATTTATTTGGGATTCATTCTTTTCCCCCCATTTGATAGCCATCATTAATTCATGTGAAACTGATTAAGCCTCCTGTAAAGCTCTAGCAAACACCTTAGAAGACAAACTCAATTTATAAGGATGTAGCTATTGTCAACGATTCTTTCAAATGAAGAAAAAACAGCCTCCCGACTGAATAACTTCAGGGCTCATACTTAGCAAAATGGCGAAGTAAAATAAGTTGATTTTTGTGGCATCAATTTTATGTATCAATCCTTCTTCTCTTCCACAGGCATTCCAATTCCCAATACCAGGTGTCCAATTGACCTAACATCTCCCAACATTTTCTTCACTCAGGACCTTCAATGGAGCCACCATCCATCCAATTTCATGCCCAAATCTAGGGAGGACCCAGATCCTTCATCTTCCACCCTGAATAAATCAGCAAATTCTGTCGGCTCTTTCTCCAACATAGAACTGCAGTCCACTCACTTCTCACTAGGGTGACCAAGGTTTGCCTGGGACTTTCCCAACTTTAGCAATAAACATCCCACATCCCAAGAGTTTCCTCAATCCCAGACAAACCTGGATGGTTTGTCAGGGCTGTCCCCTTTTCAGAATAGAAGTGCCTCTGTCCTGGGGACTCCCTCACTCCTTAGCAAATGGAAATAGTTGGCCACCCTACTTGTCACCACCTTCATGTCTACCTCCACATTCATCCTCGTCTCTCCTCCTCACTTCTGTGGTAGTATCTGATTCTACTCTTCCACTTTAGTAAAGTCTGCTGTAGTCAAGTCTCCATTTTTAATCCTACGAGGTATGGTAAAAAAATACGGTGAATATTTAAATCAAAAAATTATTACAGTAAAAGACACATCGACATTAATCCCCCCAAAACAATGCCCTTCGCTTCAAGCACACTTATTTCATTGTTCTGGCCACTTCCTGAAGCAGTTCTGGAAGTCCTCTTTTGTGAGTGACTTTAGTTGCGCTGTCGTGGCTGCCTCGATGTCCTGAATCAATTCAGGTCACACATCACCTCTGGTACTGCAATTTCTGTCAAATAAAAATATTACGGTGTCTTCATCCACCTTATTCATGAGACCTGGCACCGTGCGACTTCTGGCTCTTCCCCAAAATCAAAATGACCTCAAAGGTAAACGTTTTAAATCAATTCATTGCTCTCAGAGATTCAGAGGTCTGGTTCTTCCTCATCATATAAGTCTGCAGTTTCAATGTCACTACATCGGGGGGCCTATTTTAGAGTGCCCCATTCCCTGCCCACCTACCATACTCTACATGGGGGACCCCAAAAACCCAGAATTATCTTCTGGAGGAGGGGCCCTTTATAGCACAGGCCTCCCCCGCTAGGTGAGTGTTCTAGGAGCCCATCTGCCTCTGTGCACCAGTTGGTGTTGTTGTGAGAGGCTGCGTTCGGCTTCAGTAAAGTTTTGGGGAGACCCTTTCAATGTGTTTGCCCATTTCCTGATGGTGAATTACACCAACAACGTGAGGCCTGACAATGCACCTGCCCACACCGCGCTGAGTGCTCAGCAGTTTTTGACCAAAAACCCTGCACCCTACCCTCCCTACTCACTTAATCTTGCTCTGAGAAACTGGTTCTGTTTTGTTTTCCCAGGTGATAAAAGTCCTCAATAGGAAACATTTTGCCAATGTGGAAGAGGTGAAACAAAAAATGGCAGAAGCACTAAAAGGCATCAAAATCAATGAGTTAAAAACTGTTTAGAGCAGTAGAAAAGGTGTCTTGATAGACGTATTACATCCAATGGAGAGGACTTTGAAGGCGACTGAAGTTTAAACATATAAGAATAAATACACAACTTTTTTATAAATAAATACTATTTGGGGGGCTCCTCCCTCATATTTCATTGCATTTGTCAGGGTGCTTTGGCTGCAAGTAGAGATAACTCAATTTGAAGCAGTTTCATAAGAATGTTTATTATGCCATGTAATAGAAGTAACGGGCCTGACAGATAGAAAATTCACCTGTACAGTGATGTCATCAGGTACTCAGGTCTACCCATTGCCCTTCTGCTCCTCCCATAAAGATGGCCACAGTACTCCACCTCCTGTTTAAACACAGCTGTGCCCATGAGAAGAAAAGGCCATCACTCCAGTGCGTATTTTATTTTACAAGCAGAGGAGCTCTTTAGATTATAAACCTTGGTCTGGGAGTAGGTTTGGCCTCCTCTCTCATTAGCCAGAACTGCCTCCCTTGCCCATTGCTGAAGAGAATGAGCTACCCTGATTGGTTACTAATTAGAGTGTCTTTCCTCAGTAGGTGCATATCTGAACAAACCCAAAATTTCAAAATAGATTTTAGAGAGGTAACCCACCTGCCTTTGACACCACGGCTCTATTCTATTTTCTTCATGGTGCTTATCCCTTTTAGAACTAGACCTATTTTATTTATGGCTGATATTTTCCTAATAAAATACAGATTTCATAAAAGTAGAGACTGTGCCTGTTTTGCCCACAATAGCATCTTCATTCTATAACAGGGTCTGGCACACAATAAATGCAGAATAAATCTTATTTGTTGAAAGAATCTTGTTTGGTGAATGACTTTTATCCCAAATCGACTTTCATTCTTTCATATTTTTTGTTGTGTTTATCCAACAAATGTCTACTGAGCACCGTGACAGGCTGGGCACTATGCTAGTAAGTAGAAATAGAACAGTGAACAAAATAGATACGATCTTTAAGAGCTCTCATTCTAAAGGAGAATAAAACAGAGACAATATTGCAACGGGTCTTAACTTTTTCTGACCTCTGCACACTTGAGAATTAGGCCCCAAAATTCTATACCAAAGCACAGTTTTTGTCTTTGGCTTGGATTTTTCAAACTTTGACATGCATTAGAACTGCCTGAGTTGCTGATTAAAAGTGCAAGATTACTGTCTGAATCCCCTGCCTCAACTTTTGAGGTTCTTATTCATTAAGTCTAGATGAATTTCAGGAATTTTTGCTTTAATGAGTTGAATGGTTGCTATATTTTGCCATCTTTTGCACAGTTATAAGCAGGTGCCCTACAGCCCAGTCTTTCAGTAACATGGATCTATGATGTCTTATTCTGTCAGGATAAGTTTGATGGAATCTTGGAGTTTCAAGGATATGAAGAGCTTTGAAAAGACCTTCCCCACATCCTAAAAGGCTTCCTAGTGGGAGTTCCAGATTAAATACAGTTAAATTTGAATTTTAAATAAACAATGATTTTTTAAAAAAAAAATTTAGTCAAAGTATCTCCTGTGCAATATTTGGGATATACTTATATTTAAAAAAAAATTATTTACCTGCAATTCAGAGTTAACTGAACATCCTGTATTGTTATTTGCTAAATCAGACAACTCTGCTTTGTAGCAAAACATTAAAAAAAAAAACACAGAATACTTTTGAGTGTCATTGAAATACTGTATAATGAGTACTGTGGTAGGAGGTGGCATACGATGTAGGCAGAGCGAGTTAGGCAGAGTGGGGCAAACTCAGGTTAGATGGTCAAGGACCTAACATTTAAGTTGAAGCTCAACTGATGAGCAGGAAACCAGCCCAGTCAATGGCAGGAGGGTGTTTTACAAACTGAGGATGGGCCACCAGCCTGGAAACCAGAGATATGGTGCCTTCTTAGGAGGCATTATAAGTGTCTCCCTATGGATAGAACAATGAAGGTCAAGGAGATGATGGTGACAAGTGACACAGGTGGAGGCCCAGGCCAGACTATCAAGAGACCTCATGCCAAGTATACAAGGAAGGACCACCACCCCCCCCCCAAAAAAAAACAACAACACAATTTACTTATAAAAGATTGAGTATTTATTCTCCCATGTTTAAACCTCTGTAACCTTCAAAGTACTCTCCGTTGGATGCAGTACACCTATCAAGATGCCTTTTCCCACTGCTCAAAGCAGTTTTTAAATTCATTGATTTTGATGCCTTTTAGCGCTTCTGTTATTTTTCGTTTTTTCACATCGGCAAAACATTTCCCTTTGAGAACTTTTTCATCGGTCAAACAAAGAAAAGTCGCTCATGATGAGATGGGGTGACTAGGGAGGGTGGGGCATGGGGGTCATGACGTTTTTGGTCAAAAACCGCTGAGCACTCAGCGCGATGTGGGCAGGTGCGTTGTCATGCTGCACGTTGTTGGTGTAAATCCCCATCAGGAACTGGGCAAACACTTTCAAGGAGTCTCCCTCCAAAAACTTACTGAAGCCGAACGCGGCCTCCCACAACACCAGCTGGTACACGGATGCAGATGGGTCCCTAGAACACTCACCTAGTGGGGGAGCCTGTACTACAAGGGGCCCACCCTCCAGAAGATCTTTCTATTTTGGGGGGTCTCCCCTCGTATGCAACCCCCCAAACATCATCTGAGCTTTGAAGTTCTCTAGTTGGTGCCCAGGAATTTTGACTGAAGGATTTTGAATAAAAAAATCCCATCTTTACCTAATGGGCTTATGCACAGTGATTCTCAATGCTGGCCGCATGGGGATGCTTCCAGAACATGTATGTGTCAGTGACTGGGCCTTACCTAGAGAAAGTAAATCAGAACCTTTCAGAGGGGGATACACCCAGACATGTTTTGTTTTGTTTTTTTTCCTTTAAAGCTCTGAGTGTTATCATTATGTAGTCAGGGTTGAAACCGAAGCCTCAGGGAAATCACTCCATGGCTGGAGAATCTGTTTTCTTAGATGAAAAGAGTGCGAGCAATACCACCCCCTCCAGCGTGAACTGTGTGACTTAAGTGAAACTATAAATAGGAAATACACTTCCTGAGTTCGAGGACAGGGGGTGTTGGAGTCAGACGGCTTGGGTTGGAATCCTGGCTCCAAATCTTGGTGTGCCTGGGCACGAACCCCTTAACGTCTGTGGGCCAACTTCCTCCTATGAATGAGGACAGTCAAACCTGTTTCACAGGGCATTTGGGCAGAATGAATGAGACAATCCCTGCGAGTGACTGCTGTAGTGGTTGGTACGTGAACTTCGTAAGCATAGGATATTATGATTATTGTGACTATCAACTATATAACCAACATACTCTCTCATTTTCAGGGGGTTTTCAAGTTCCCACTGAGCTGATGTTCTCATTCATACCTGGGCATCAATACTTGGTAAGGCCAAACAGTGAACCCCCTGAAGTCGGATGTTGAGTTGTGCAAGTAAACATTTGAACATACGTCTGGCCATGCTTCTCAGAGGCAATTTCGGTTGACGAAGGGTCACTGAAAACTAATGATAGAATTTGCAGCTTCATCAGTGATCTGTGAGGGAGATTCTTTGGGGCTGGAGGAGCCCTCCCCAGACTCCTAAAGACAAATTTTTACAAATACAAGGGCTGTCCTGAAAGTATCCAGCCAAGTACTATGAAAAACAGAGGCATTGATGGCTGGATTCTTTCTGCACAGCTCTGGTACACATGCAACACAGAGTTGTCAAAATCTTCCACTTGAATTTCCCCACTGGAGTTGTGTTTCCTTTGAGTAAATCCAATTAACTCCGTGGGCTCCTCAGACAAGACGTGCTTTACACCAAAAAATAGGCAGAAGTCAAATGAAAGACTTTTGCTTTGTTTTTAAGGAACATGAAGAGACATTTTATTGTAATTGGTGTTTCACCCTCCTCCCTGCCCTCCCTCCATCTCAGCTAGAATTTTCTTGGAACTTTGGGAGAATGGCTATTAGGGCGGAGATGGTGGCAGCTGCTACTTTGGAGTAAGATGAGGGTGACCAGATGTCCCATTTTAAATGGGACAGAAAACAACCGTCCTGTCCCATTTCAGATGGTCCATGGGGTCAGCCTCCTGACACCTTGAATTCAGAGCCGAGTGAGACGAGGCTGACCGAACGAACCATTTGAAACGAGACAGGACTGTTATTTTCTATCCCATTTAAAATGGGACATCTGCTCAGCCTAAGAGAGTAGAGAGTAAGGGAGGGCTGCTGTTTCCGATGGGGACTGCTGGACAGGCCACTCTGAGAGGATCACACTGCCGTGGTGAAGTAGGAGGAAGTGCAGGTGCCTGGAGGAAGGCATGCCGGGAAAGGCACCTGCCTGGGAAAGCCCCTAGAGCCAGGCGCTAGAAAACAAACACTGTCAGAACACTGAAGTCCTGCTAATTACCCATGCACAGGGTTCGGTGGACATGGGTTGACAGGCCTGCAGTGGTCACCAGGAGGAGCCAGGTTCTCTCTCTTGTAAGGATGCCACCAGTTTCTGACACGTGGCATCGTGAGGCAGGGCCTGGGGTGAATACATTTCAAAGCGGACTGTCTGACTGATCATCAAAGCTCCTGGTTGGATGGCTGATCTAAGGAAAGGGAAGGTGAGAGACAGACAGTGCCCCCCAGCTTCTGGCGTCCCATCCCGCTAAACCCCTGGCCCCATCCCATTTGAAGATCGACTCCCTGGCAGCTTCTCTTATCATGAAGCACAGACGACAGCAGCTGCCACACTTTTCCAGCTTTTGAGTTATTGTCCCAAGCCCCCTCTCCCGCAGGACCGCAAATCTGGGACAAAGGTTGCTGAGGGGCTTTCCTGACAGGCTGGCTGGCTCCTACATTCCTCTCTTCTCCGGTGCTCCTACCTGATGGACACAGATGTCACTTGATCAGGTTTCCCTGTTACAGACCTCGGGGTTCCTTAAGAACCTACCGGTGTGTCCTTGTTATGAGATACCGTGGTTAAGGTCTACTCTAACCTCCCTGAGGCCCATGTTGTGTTGCTTAAGGGTACGTGTTAAAAAATGTAAAATCAGGACTCCCTTACTATAACATGAATGCCTGTCAAAACCTTTTATTGAACTCTTTCATTAATGAGGGAACCAGGAAGGTGGTGGGTGACATGTTTAAAACAGGATCCAAAGGATGGAGAAATGTTGAAAAAAATGAACAAACAGAAGCAAAACTGGCAAAACTGGTCAATATCCACAGGGCAAGACTCAGTTGCATTCCACAAGATGCAATTTGCATTTCTATGAACAAGAATCACGTGCACTGCTCTTGGTGTCCTACAATTTACAGAGCTGCGAAATGGCTCAAAGACAGGGAAAGACTGAGATAATACAGAGGAGAATGCCTGACAGGCCGCCCAGGAATCTTTCTGGTTCACCTCAATGCCTCACAGTTTTTCTCAGTGTTGCTCATTGTTGTCTTCTAACTGCTTTGCAGAGCGATGCTCAGTGAATATCTATTTACAGAAAGGTAGTGTATTTTGTTATCTCTTGGGGGTGGTTCTCAGTTATAACTTAACGTATGTTTCCCAAGAGAGCGTGTCTGCTCATGTCTAATAGACAGGAGGAGAAGGTTCTTGGGAGAAAGCTAATCCTGGAAGACACGTATTGTTTAAGAATAAATTCTCAGTGGTCGCAGGACAGCATGTGAGCACATGCACACGTGCGTGCACACACACACACACACACACACACACACACACACACACACACACCCCACGTTCATTATACGGGTACCTGGAATAGGCAGGATGCTATGGCAAACTGAGGAAAACAGCTTTCTAATGAGCTCCTGAATGAGAAAAGTTTTGAAAATGGAAACATGCGAAAGTATTGGGGAACAAGAGAATAAAACATCCATTCCAGATCTGTGTCATATGGATTTAGATGCAGGAAGACTGACTCAGGAGTAAATAACTTGACCCCCCCAGACTTTCAGCTGATCACATAACTTCACGACACGAAAGCCTCACCCCTGAGACCAGCACTCAGCACGTCGCTCAGCTCGTGAGCCTTGGAATGGATGCCCCTGGTGACCCCCTCCCCCCAAACCCTGCTCCTTGGCCTGCTGGTCCTGGGGTCACTGAGGGATGGAGATGGCAGGTGGCCATCCCAGGCTGTCATTTGCACCCTTTCAACCTGATGGTGAGAAGTGACCACCAAGGCACCTGTCAGGGCTCCCACGGGACACAGGCTTGTAGTGGGCCACTGTGAGTCCAGCCTCTTCCCTTCCTGCTACTCCGTGCTGGTGGCCAGTGGCTATCGACCCAATGTCACCTCCATCTCTCAGTGCTACCCCATCACCAGCCGGAGGAAGCTGCAGCTGGTGGGGGCCCCAGGCAGGAGTCGGCCAGGGTGACATCCTTTCCCTGTCCCCCCTCCTCTAGGTCAGAGTTTGAGTTGGAATACATCCTGGATGTCCTGAGCCTCACTGAGGGCAGCAGCTCCTACCGTCTTAAGATCCTGTGACTGTCACCTCCTGCAAAGAGGGGACGTTCTGCCTCTTTCTAGCCTCTGCCTGGCCTCCTAACTGGTTTTTCATCATTTTACTCTCTTCTTTATCCTTCCCCCTTAATAAAGCAAACAGTCCTGGGGGGGCGGGGAGCCTCACCCCTTCCAGCCCTTTTATCCCATCTGTGAACACCTCACAATTCCTGAATCTCGGCTCATGCTTCAAGGCCCACTCACTCACGTGGGCTCTTTCCAAGACCCTGGGAAGGCTTGGCCATGCGTGTATACGGCCGGGCATTATGAGTTTTTAATGTCAAAGGCAAACACTATTTTCCCTGCTATTAGTTAGGACTACTGATGCTATTTCATCGCCGCTCCATCACATTTCCCCTTGTGTTAGGTGGTACCCCGAAGGCACAGGCATTTGGGGGGATCCATCCCAGAAACTTTGAGTTGGGGATATATTTAGTTAAGATCGAGTGAGATATATTGATGTAGTTTTCAGTTACTGCCAATGGAGAAGTGACTTATTGCTATATCCCAGTGTAGAAATGGCTTCAAGGAATACATATATTGTCACTGTGCATACTCACCAGGAGACATGATATAAAAACACTGGGTCCTAGAACTCCCGGACCTGGGAATCCATGAGTAGTGAGGGAGAAATAAGATCTGAGGTGTCAGGAGGTCAAAGCTGTTCTGTGGGAAATCCTTCCCATCACCAGATGTATAAGATTGCAGGTGACTCATTTGGCTGTCACTGATAATGACTCAAAAGGGAATTGACTACCAATAGAAATACGCTAGAATTTTAAACAATTTTAAACACTACACGTCTTTTTCTTTAAAAATAAGAATCACATTCATCAGACTTCATCAAAATCCTCATGATTTTAGGGCACAAGCCTGTAGCACTAATACAAACAGTGAGAACGTACATGATGTCCCATGTTTTAGGAAGCACTGCCATTGGGAAGGATAGAAATTCTTCCTCATTAACCAATAATCTTTCTTTTCTGTCCATGAAAATAACATAAAATTATTTTCCTATAAGATAGCAATGAAAGACTACGCAGGGGTAAGAAAACAATATTCTGTAGGCGGCGTGTCAGAGATACGAAAGAGAACGTATGACATCGTTTTTCTGGATTGTGTGATGTTCGTGCTTTTTGTCAGCTTATAAAAGTTTGTGATTTGCTGTGATTTATGTTCTTCTTCTAAATAAATATTCACTGTTATAACACATGTTGGCTCATAATTTTATATTCTTTTCCATAAAGAGAGCCTTGGAATTTGCATAACTGTCAGCTCTATGTAGCTCATGAGGTGGGGGGCACTCCCTTGTCCACCTCATTTCTTGTCTCCATCCCATCACTGATCCTATTCCCTCCACCCCATCCCTCACCCCAAGAGTGAGAGACAAGGTGGAGGCCAGAGGTGTTGTATTATACAGTGCTTGACCATTTAAGAAACTTCTTGAAACTTTTTGACATGCAATGATGGCATGGCAAACTCTACAAGACACAGAGGTTGACAAACTCCATCTGACTCCAAATCACTGCTGTTTCAGTCAGTATCTGGGCAGTTTGTGTGTCGTGGAGGAAATTCTGAAATACAGTAGTCCCTCTTCTCCACAATGTTATGTTCCACGGTTTTAGTTGCCCGCAGTCAACCATGGTCTGAAACTATTAAATGGCGAATTCCAGGAATAAGCAATTCATTAATTGCACGCTGTTCTGAGTAGCATGATAAAATCTTGTGCCATCCTGCTCCAACCCACCAGGGACCTGAATCATCCTGCCCATTAGTGATTTAGTAGCTGTCTTGGTTATCAGATTGGTTATCAGAAAGAAAGATGAGAGAGAGAGAGAGAGAGAGAGAGAGAGAGAGAGACCACACTCACATAACTTATAACAGTACATTATTATAATATTTCTATTTTACTATTGGTTACTGTTGGTAATCTCTTATTATTATTGCAGAATTTATAAACTGCCTTTGTCATAGGTATATATGCATAAGAAAAAGCATAGTCCGAGGGCTGTCCTGACCGTATCCAGCCATGTAACCATTCTCGTTATGTTGACAATGGCTGGAGTTTTTCCACGCAGCCCTCAACCGTACTTGGTACTGTGCATGCCTTCAGACATCATCTGCCTCGTGGACAAGGGGGGACGATTGTAACTTACCTGTACTAAGCAGAATGCTCTCACCAGAAGGCCCACATCTTATCCCCAGAACCTGTGGGCATGTTACCTTATGCGGAAAAGGGGGGAAAGGTTGCAGAGGATGGAATTAAGGTTGCTAAACAACGGACCTTGAGATAGGGAGAGTATCCTGAATTTTCTAGGTGGGCCCAAGCATCCTTAGAGGAGAAGAGGGAAGCAGAAGCAATGAGTCAAAGGAAGAGACGTGACCCTGAAAGCAGGGTCAGAGAGATGCTATGTTGTTGACCTTGAAGATGGCGGAAGGGTCCGCCAACGTGGGCAGCCCCTAGAAGACAGTAAAGTCAGGGAAACTGATTTTCTCTGAGAGCCTCCAGGAAGGGATGTGGCCCTGCCAACACCTTGGCATTAGCCTGGGGGGACCTGTGTGACCTTTCTGACCTACAGGACTGTAGGATAAGATGAATAAATTCCCGCTGTTTTAAGCTACTACGTTGGTGGTGATATGTCATGGCAGCGACAGGACACTAGCACGCCCCTGAGGCACTGAGCTACGTGACCACTACATTTGTCCAGATGCTTCCAGTTACACTCTAGGAAACTCATTAGAACTGATTTAAACAATGAGAGGAGGGTAATGGTTGTCACAACGACAAAAGACCCCATTAGCTGGTGGGGAGGGGTGGTGGCTATTTTGAGCTGTTGCTGACATTGCAGGGGTCCTGTCGCCCCCGTCCCCATGTTGCTTCCCAACAGGAAAGGTTTAAGAGGGACAGAGCCCAAGGAGGCAAGGCCGTGCTCCGAGGTGTCCCTTGGGCTCTGAATGTGAATGAACTTGAACTTTGCAACCTCGAGGTTGAGCTTGCTGAGCGGCTGCACGTGTTGCTGAAGGCCGAGGAGCCCGAGGGTGAGCGGGAGCTCGAGGCCAATGACAAACCCTGGGGAAAAGAACAAGGAGGTCAAGACCGAGCTGGAGGGGACAGCACAGCCACCGCCGCCTGGGCTGCAGCCGTGCCCACAGCCTGGCGGCGACTCGGGGTGGATCAGCCTCATGTCACCGACGCCAGGGACCCGGCTCATCAAGCAGGAGAACCAGTCAGGCTAAGGCCGTGAGAGGAGGCCGCGGGCCCATCGCCCAGTGGGAGGGGAGCCAGCGCCCGAGCATGAGGCACCCGCCAGCTTCTTCCCACCCAGAGCATCTTGACTCCAGCCCGACAGACGCCAAGTCCCATGTCACCAGAGGCCCCATGAAGAAAACCGGGGACGGGGCTACTCCGAGCACCCAGACGACAACACCCTTGGTGCCATCGCCACCTGTCACAGAGACCTCCACTTGGAGGTCCCCCGCTCACAACAGAGGGCGCTGCACCCCCTGGTCGGGAGCTTGTGCCACCACGGGGTCAGAGGGGCCGTGCGTGCTTCAAGGTCAAGGTGCATGGGGACGTCTCCGTGAAGCCCCTGACTCCTGCCGCCGCCCGCCGGGTGAGGGCCTTTCCCCTGCAACCCTGGAGGCTCTGGGAGGAGTCTGCCAGAAGGTTCCAAAGCTACGGAGATGCTTCGGAGCGTGTGACGGTGCTTGGCAGACCTCGGCTATGGAGGTGACGCGGAACCTTCCTTCACCAAGAACCGGAAGCGGATGGGAACTGCTTTCCACCCGCGTGTCTGGTGACGGGCTGTGCAGTCCAGCTCAGCTCTGGCAGACGCAGCCCTGCTGCCCTGTCCTCCCTGGCTTCCCCTTCTTCCAGCATCTTCTCCCGCGTGAGCCGGTCCCGGGCACTGTCGGTCCGCAGATCAGGGCGGAGTGTGAGGTTCTGATGTGGGGTGCCTGCCGCTGCTGGGGAGACCACGAGGACCCTCAGACACGCAGCCTCCAGGCCCTCCAAGAAGCACAACATCCTGGGGACCCATGCCATCCCAGAGAAGACGCAGGTGACGGGCTCAGGCCGGCCATGGGGACGTCCTCATCCTGCTGGTCACCCAGAACCTCAGCACCTCAGACATCCAGATTGCTGCCCCCAAGAAACGCAGCTACGTCCTAGACCAGACAACTCCCGTAGGTCAGCCCAGAGAGCAACGGTGAGACCATCGAAGTTGTCCAACACAAAGCTATTGTCATTTGTCCCGCTGACGAGGACCTAAAACACTGAACAATAAAGCGAACAGAGGAGGAAAGGAAGGGTGTCCCAGATCACATGGTCTTGGAAGTGAAAGCCAACGTCACGTTGTCAGATGTTGGGGACCCCCCAGACGAGGGGCCATCATCCATCGAGTCACAGCAGGAGGAAGCAGACAAACGGGAGAGGCGATGCGACAGGGAGGGTTGCCAGGCGGGGCCACCCACAGAGGCTCCCCGGGCTGCACGGGTGGTGGCCGTTTCCAAGGCTGTGACAACAGAGCCCCCACGCCCGGGGGAGCCTCCGCGAACCGAGGGGGGAGCAGCAGGGGAGCAGGCTGCCACGAGGAGGTCTGGACTGCAGCGGAGGTGGCAGTTACACCCAGAACCGCTGGGGTAGCAACAGCGGGGATCCTCACTCCAACCACCGGGGCAGCCGCCACCGCTGTGGTACAGCCCTGCTCCGAACCCACCGGGGCGGCATCTATAGCAAGAACAGCACCAGTACCAGCACCCTCGCCGTCAGCAGCTACAGCCCCCCCACAGCCGAGGCACAGCCAGTGACCCTACCACCAGGCAGCTCACGGCCAGGGCTCTGCAGCGCCCCCCACACCTATCTGCAACTAGGGGAGCTCGGGTGGCTACACCCTGGCATCCTGGACCCGGCTTACCGTCCCCCACTGCACAGAACGACCCTCAGCTTAACTCTACCCAGTATCAGCAGCATGCCCAGCACTGGTACCAGTACTACTAGCACAAGGGGACAGTGGCCACCATACCCCCAGAACCGTGCCACACACCGGGAACACACAGGGGGGCATGAGCACTCAGCACTGGTGTGCCCCAGAGGCCCCTACAGGTTTCCTCCTCCAGCGACCATGTCAGACCCTCATCTGTCCCCACCAGTCCCCTGGTGCTGGGGACGGGTCGCCCAGGTGGATGCAGACAGGCAGTAGTGACCTTTCATTTCATTTCCTCCACCTCTTTTCCCCGCCTCCTTTTTGATTAAAGACCCCCCCGGCCCCCTTGGTCCTACAGTGAGGCCGCAGTGGTGTGGGGGGGACCCCTTCCTGTCCCTGGTCCCAGCCCCGCTCTATTCCCTTGGCTTCCCAGACCCTCATGCAGTTGGTCGTAAATTCTTCCAGGATCTGTTTTACTCTCTACTTTTCAGGATTAAAAATAATAATAAAAATAAAAAACAATAATAAAAAGAAAAAAACGTTTAGAAAGCAACTTGTGGAGGGAGGAAGAAGTGAAACTTTTTTCTTTTCTTTTTTTTTTTTTTTTTTGCTATTTGGTATGTGGGTAGCTCCCTGGCTGGGAATCGAACCCAGGCCGCAGCACTGACGGCGCCAGCACTGAAGCCTTAAGTCACTACACTATCAGGGAACTCCCTGAAACTTTTTTCTTAATTACGCTTTTTAAAATAACTTTTAGAATTTGTCTGTTTGTGTTGCGGGGCGCCATTGCTATTCCATCAGGATAGCCACGCCCTTGGGCTGTTGCTATTCCACCAGGATAACCAGGCCTTTGGGCTGTTGCTATTCCATCAGGATAGCCACGCCCTTGGGCTGTTGCTATTCAATCAGGATAACCAGGCCCTTGGGCTGTTGCTATTCCACCAGGATAACCACGCCCTTGGGCTGTTGCTATTCCATCAGGATAACCACGCCTTTGGGCTGTTGCTATTCCACCAGGATAACCACGCCCTAGGGCTGTTGCTATTCCACCAGGATAACCACGCCCTTGGGCTGTTGCTATTCCACCAGGATAACCACGCCCTTTGGGCTGTTGCTATTCAATCAGGATAACCAGGCCCTTGGGCTGTTGCTATTCCACCAGGATAACCACGCCCTTGGGCTGTTGCTATTCCACCAGAATAACCAGGCCCTTGGGCTGTTGCTATTCCACCAGGATAACCAGGCCTTTGGAATGTTGCTATTCCACCAGGATAACCACGCCCTTGGGCTGTTGCTATTCCATCAGGATAACCACGCCTTTGGGCTGTTGCTATTCCACCAGGATAACCA
>PVJL010012260.1:0-11403 GCA_004026885.1 Lyroderma lyra
TTTTTTTTTTAATGAGTCCCTGATGATAACCTCAAGTTTCAGAGAGTAATAGAGTCAAAGGGACCTTTAAATATAATCTAGTCTGGTATCTTTAGGCCAGAAAAATATTGAATAATGCTAAGTTAATTAACTTTGCTACCTCTTGTACCTGAGAGAAAGGGCTGACTTTTTTTTTCTTTTTTACCCATACTAAACATTCATGGGTCTATTTGTTTATTATATGTGGATGTTTACACTTAGTCTGTGTTTAACAACTAAATAGTTATCTATTGCTGGAACATAAACACAGTATTATCCAGTGTGTTTTTGCTGGACTGTGTCAGGGCCTGTAACTATTTACTTTGAGTCTTCAATGTAGTAGGAGACCCTCTGTTGCATTTGAGCCATTCCCATCTTTGCTACTTAATATCTGCCATTTGCTACTGTTCTAAGTGCTTAGTAACATTTTTGATAGTTCCATATTGTGGTTTAGACACAGAAGTTCACAAAATATTTTGTTCATTTAACTAACTCTAAAAGGAAAGACACAAATAACAAATAGCAACAACTTACCAAGCTTCAACTATTTTTCAAACATTTAGCCTTTTATTTTTATTACAGTGTTACAAATTTATATATGCCATTTTGTGTTCTGTTTTTCCACAGGTAGATGATACAGGGGAAAGAAAATTGGCTTTTGATTTCAGATAGTGCTAGATTCAGTTCTAACTTTGTTAGTTAATAGTGGTATAACTTTAAGACTCCTAATTGTCTTTCTTGAGCTTCATTTGTGAATGAGAATCAATATTAGCTTGGAATCAACATTTTCTCATATTGACACATTCAATCCCAGTAGTAAATTCTATCAACTTTATCTCTAAACTATGCCCAGCACTTTTAAAATCATATCACCTTATTTCATAGTGTTTATAAATTATGAAATTACCTTGTTCATATATTTATTTACTTATTTAATTTTTTCCCTGATTAGAATGGAAGTTTCATGCCTGTTTTTTGTGGAAGTCACTCTTGGTTGCTCTTCCAAAAACCACCTTCTTCCATTCTTCTTTGCCAAGAGAACCTTTTCTTTAAAATTTTATTTATTTATTTATTTAAGGGCAGCCATGTGCTCAGTCCCAGGGGACAAACCAAGGGAACCCTGTTTCCCTTTGCTGGATACTTGCTTTCTCAGACTCCTTCATAATTGGACCCAGTTCTGGCCAATGGAACATAAAGGAAAGTCTGCTAGGGTGTTTCTGGGAATGGTTTTCCTCTCTGATCAAAAAAGATCAAACCCTTGTGCAAAAGCTCTTTTGTTTTACTCCTCTCCCTTACTTATTGCTTTTGGAAATATGTTCTGTGAAGGTATAATGACTGGAGCCAACTTAAGACCTTGAGGGTCTTAATGTAAAGAGAATCAAAGAAATGCCAACTTAGTGCTATGACACTGTGAAACTGCCCAGCCAATCTTAAAACCACCCATCTCCAGATTCGTTGTATATAGTAAGTGCTTAATATGAAATTTGTTGTTGAATGTTGAACTTGGTGATTGATTGGACATGGGGTATAAGAGAAACTGAAGAATGGAGGTTAATTTTCAGATTTTTGGTTTAAATGACTGGTCAAATAGTGGTGTTTTTCACTGAGATTAGAATACTAAAAGGAGAAATGGATGGGAACTGAAGAAAGGACACAGGAGAAGTTAATAGTTCAGTTTTTGACACATTTTGCGTTTAAGTGTCTGTGACACATATATTTGGAGATGTTCACTGGTCGCTTATATGAGGTCTGACAATTAAGTTCACAAACTCATCGTAGAAAAAGTGCTACATACCTCATTGCTATATCACTGTGGTCACCTTCAAGGTACTCCCCTTGGGAAGCTATGCACCCATGCCAGCGCCTAGTCCACCCTTCAAGGCAGTTTTGGAACTCTTTTGCTGGAATGGCCATCAGAGCTGTCACTGCATGACCCTTGATGTCCTGAATGTCATAAAAATGTCTTCCTTTCAATATTTCCTTTAACTTTGGGTAAAGAAAAAAGTAATTGGGGTTTAGATCAGGTGAGTAGGGAGGGTGCTCCAATACAGTTATTTGTGTCCTGGCTAAAAACTCCCTCACAGACAGTGCTGTGTGAGCTGGTGCATTGTCATGGTGCAAGACCATGAGTTGTTGGCAAAAAGTTCAGGTCATTTTCATCTAACTTCTTCACACAGCCTTTTCAGCACTTCCAAATAATAAACTTTGTTGATTGGTTGTCCAGTTGGTGCAAATTCATAATGAACAATCTCTGATGTCAAAAAAGGTTAGCAACATCATTGTGACTCTTGATTTGGACTCATGGAACTTTTTTTGGTTGTGGAGAATTGGCAGCTTCCATTGTGTACTTTGACGGTTTCAGGGTCATATTGGTACACCCATGTTTCATGACCAGTGATAAGATGGCCCAAAACATTGTCTAGCCTCTCCCAAAGGTATTGGCAAACTTCAACTCCCCTTTACTTTTGTTCATCAGTGAGCTCCTTTGGAATCATTTTTGCACACACCCTTCTCATGCCAAGATTTTCAGTTAAGAATTTCTAACTGTTTATCGATGTTTACTTGGTCCGCTATGCTTCTCACAGTCAGCCGATGATTTTGACACACAATTTGACAAATTTTTGTAATGTTTTTTGTCAGTTCTGCCCGTTACTGGCTGCCCTGACATGTCTTCATCAGTGACACTTTCTCTTCCCTCAGAAAAACATTTAATCCATTTGTACACTGCCATTTTCTTCATGGCATTATCCCCATAAACTTGGACTAACATGTCCCTGATTTCACTTCTACTCTTGCCAAGTTGAACAAGAACTTTAATGTTTGTTCATTGCTCTAATTCAAGTTCCGATATTCCCACAACAACAGAAACACACAACAACAATAATGAACACCAGTCAGTAAGACACTGCCACATGTCGACAGGAACACAGCTATGAGACATAGATACACCAAGGTTTTGAAACTTCACCGACTTGTTTGTACAGTGCTGCCAATGTAAGCACACTGTGGCAAGTTCGCAAACTTGTCAGACCTCGTACGTGCAGATGTGGAGAGAGGCGAGAGATCCAGACTTGAGAATTTTTGAGATTTAATGGTAATTACACAATGGGATGAATAAGACCACCAAGGGAGACTGTGAAGAGCTTAGGAGAGTGGTGGCCTTAGTAGGGAGCCTGACTTTAGCAGGGAATCTGATGAATAATCATATGTAAAGTAGAGAAAAGGAGCCTATGAAAGGAATATGAGAGGGAATGATCACAGAGGGAGAACTAGGGGTCTCACAATCCAAGGAAAGAGAGAGTTTCAAGAAGGAGAAGTGGTTCAATGTCAAATGCTGTAGAAAGGTTAAGTGGGGTAAAGACGGGAGAGTGTCTGTTGTACATAGAAAACAATATAGCTTCTATTTTTATTTTCAGTAAATATTTATTGAGAGCCTGTTATATCAGGAACTCCTATTAAGTGTTGGGTAAATATAACAATGAACAAAATACATCCTCACCCTCATTGAGTTTATAGTCTAGTGAAGGAGGAAGAGAAGGAACATATAGCAAAGAGATATGAAATATAAAGTCAGGTACTAATAGGTGCCGTAAGGACTGACAAAGAGATTAAAATTACAGAGGGGTGCTATTTTAGAAAGAGTGATCTGGGAAGGACCCCCTGAGGAAATAGTTATTTGAACAAAGACCTGAATGAAGTGGTAGAGCAGGCATTTCAAGTGGAGGGAACATCAAGTGCAAAAACTTTGAGGCTGAGATGTATATCTTTTTAAAGCAATATCAGTAAGGCCAGTGAGACCAGAGCAGAGTAAGTGAGGAGGGGTGTTACAAAATGAGATCAGAGAAGTAGCCAACAACATCTTTATCATGTAAGGTCTTATTAGCCATGGGAAGACTGTTTTATTTTAAAAACCATGGGAAGCTATTACCTAGTTTTGAGTAAAGATGTGACATATTCTATTTTAGACTTTGAAAGGATTTTTTTTTTACTTCTGTGGGAATAAACCATAAGAGGTTAGGAATGGAATAAGGAATATGAGTTGGAAGGGAATTAGCCATAACGTAGATAAGAGGTGATAATTGCTTGGACCAGGGTGGACCAGTGGTGGTGGTGGTAAAAGTGGTGGCTTTCTGGATATATTTTGAAGGTAGTGCTGACAGAGTTTATTAATTCATTGGATATAAGGTGAGAAAGAAAGAGAGGAGTCAATCATGATCCCAAGGTTTTTGGCCTGAGCAACACTGCAGGATAGTGAAGGAGGAACAGGTATAGGGAAATGGAAGGAGCCAGCAGTTCAGTTTTGGGCATGTTGAGTTTGAGATGTTGTTAGGCATTTAACTAGAACATGTATTCTTCCATAAACATTTAAAATGAATACAGTAGTCTCCCTTATCTGCGGTTTCGCTGCAGTTCCAGTTTCCCACTGTCAACGCATCACCACAAGCAGAGCTACAACAGCTGGTAGGTATTTTAAGAGAGACAGACCACATTCACATAACTTTTATTACAGTATATTGTTATCATTGTTCTATTTTTTATTAGCTGTTGTTGGTGATCTCTTAGTGCCTAATTTATAAATTAAACTTTTTCATAGGTATGTATTTGTAGGGAAAAACATAGCATATATAGGGTTTGCTTCTGTCTTCTGTTTTAGGCATCCACTAGGGGTCTTGGAATGTATCCCCCACAGATAACGGGGGACTGCTGTAATAATAAAGAGTAAGGTATCAGGAGAGATGAAATACTTTGGATAATACTACTTTTGAAAATACCACTGAGCTCTGGAGCAATGCTGTTCAGTTTGGTAACCTCTAACTACATGTGGTTATCGAACACTTGAAATGTGGTGGCTAAGGCTTCGGCGCTGGCGCTGTCAGCGCTGCGGCCTGGGTTCGATTCCCAGTCAGGGAGCTACCCACATACCAAAATGCAAAAAAAAAAAGTGCCTAGTCTGACTGAGAAACTGAGTATTTTATTTTTGTAAATTTTAATTAATTTAAATTTGGTCACATGGAGTGGCTACCTTATTGGACAATGCACATCTAGAGACCCAAGTATTTAAAGTTTGTGTACAGAGAAGAAGAAAGGAAGCTTCAAGTTCCTCAGGTTAAGTGAGAGCTGGTGACAAGACACTTTGACAGTAATGAAAATAAAGTACCAATAATAACTAAAGAGGACTAAGGAGATTTTAAGTAGAGCCTCAGCATGACCTGAATTTATGTATGTAAGGACTGTCTGGGAAAAATCCAGCCATGAATGCCTCTATTTTTCATATTACATGGCTGGATACTTTCTAGACAGCCCTCGTGTGAACTATATTGCATAGGAAAGGAGCACAGATTTAGAAAATATTTTAAAAATTGAGAAAGCAAGTAAGTTTTACAGCAGTTACAAAGGGAAATACTTAATAGGCTAATGTTTATTTACTCTGTGGAAAGAAAATGGAAATCTCAATATTGAATGGTAAGATTTGTGGTGATTTAAAAAATCTTTTTTTCTGCTTTTGTGTATTCAACAAAATTTCTTTATTAATAGATGTATTACTTTTTATAATCAGCATTAATGTAATGAAAAGGTCAATGTAAAGTAAAATGGTCGATTAAGACTGTAAGAAATAGAAGCATTTATTTTTTACTTATTTTGTAAAAAACCACAGCTTTATCATGATACCACATTTTATAAAATCTACCCCTTTGACATACACAGTTCAGTGATTTTTAGCATATTCATACAGCTGTGCAACCACCATCACTCTCTAATTCAGAACATTTTTATCACCCTGAAAGAAACTTGGTACCCGTTAGCAGTCACTCCTCATTCACCCCTCCCCCAAGCCCCTGGCAACCACTCATCTACTCTGTTTCCCTGGATTTGCCTGTTTTGGACATTTCATGTAAACAGAATCATACAATATGTGGCTTCTTTAACTTCACATGATGTTTTCAAGGTTGATCTATGTTGCAGCATATATCAGTGCTTCACTTTTTTTATTGCCAAATAATATTCTGTTGTATCAGTGTACGTTTTCTTTATCCATCCATCAGTTGATGGACATTTGGGTTGTTGCCATGTTTTGGCTATTATCAATAATGCTATTATGAACATTTACAAGTCTTTATGTGGCCACATGTTTTTATTTTTCTTGGTTATGTATCTAAGAGTAGAATTTCTGGGTCGTATGGTGACTCTGCATTTAACATTTTGAGGAACTCTTGAACTGGTTTCCAAAGTGGGTGCGCCATTTTACAATCCCACCAGCAATGTATGAGTATTCCAGTTTTTCCATATCCTCACTTATACTTATTATTTTCTTTTTGAGTATGAACATCCTACTGGCTGTGAGGTGGTATCTTACTGTATTTTGATTTTCATTTCCCTGATGGCTAATAGTGTTAAGAACCTTTCACGTGCTTATTGGCCATTTGTGTATCTTCTTTGGAGAAAAGTTTATTCAACTTGCCCATTTTTGAATTTTTAATTTTATTGTTAAATTGTAGTATTTCTTTTTATATTGTGGATACAAGTTCTTTCTGTCGTCGTTGCTCCTTGTGGGTTGTGAAAGAATTCACAAGACAGTAGGAAAAGGAGGAACAATTTTACTAAAGATGACAGCCTAGGAGTATAGAAAAAGGAGTCTAAGGACTGTGCAAGCTAAAGAGAGGCCCCCGGGGAGTGTTCTGGGCTTTCTCTCCTGCCGCAGAGCAGTCCCCACCTAGAATTGTCACCTCTGAAATATGAAATACTCCTATCCTGTGGGTTTTCTTTTCACATTTATCTATCTATCTATCTATCTATCTATCTATCTATCTATCTATCTATTTATTTAATGTGAGTACTCCCTGACTGGGAATCGAACCCAGGCCGCAGTGCTGACAGCGCCAGAGCCGAAGCCTTAAGCCACTACACACCAGGGAGCTCCCTCTTTTCACTTTTTTTATGGTGTGTTTTGAAGCACAAATTTTAAATGAAGTTCAATTTATCTTTTTTTCTTTTATTGTTTTGCTTTTGGTATCATATCTAATAAACCATTACCTAATCTAAGTCGTATTTACTCCAATGCTTACTTTTAAGAATTTTATAGTTTTAGCTCTTACATTTAGGTCTTTGATCCATTTTCTAAAATATTTTTTATTTTTCAATTACAATTATGTTAATTTCAGGTGTACAACATAGTGACTAGAAATTTGTATAACTTAGGAAGTGATCATGTCAATACATCTAGTACCCATCTGACACCATAACATTGTTATTACAATATTATTGACTATATTCCTTATATTATACTTTACATCCCTATGACTATTTTGTAATTACCAATTTGTACTTCTTAATTCTGTCTCCTTTTTCACCTATATCCCCAACAACCCTCCCATCTGGCAACCATCAAAATGTTCTCTGTATCTATGAGTTGGTCTCTGTATTTTTGTTTGTTTATTTTATTTTTCAGATCCTACCTGTAAATGAAATCATATGGCATTTGTCTTCCTCTGTCTGACTTACTCCACTCAGTACAATACCCAGTAGATCCATCCATGTTGTTGTTGATGAAAAGATTTCATTCTTTTTTATGGCTGAGTTATATTCCATTGTATGCATGCGCGCGCGCGCGCACACACACACACACACACACACACACACACACACACACATCACCACCTCATCTTTATCCATTCATACACTGATGGACATCCAGGTTTCCTCCATATTTTAGCTATTGTAAACAATGCTGCAATGAACATATGGATGCACCTATCCCTTCAAAGTAGTGTTTTGGGTTTCTTCAGATAAATACCCAGAAGTGGGATTACTGGGTCCTTCTTTGCCTCATGTTATAACCTTTGTTGGTTTTTTTGTTTGTTTGGTTGTTTGTTTGTTTTCTTTTTCTTTTCTTTTTTTTTTTTTGGTATGTGGGTAGCTCCCTGGCCGGGAGTTGAACCCAGGCCGCAGCGTTGACAGTGCCAGCGCCAAAGCCTTAAGCCACTACACCATCAGGGAACTCCCAACCTGTTTTAAAGTCTATTTTGTCTAGAATAAGTTGATACATTTTCAGTTAATTTTTTAATGTGGTATGAAGTAGGAATGTGTGTTAGTTTCCTAGGGCTGCCATAACAAAGTGCCACGAACTGGCACAACAGAAGTTTATTCCCTCGTGGTTCTGTAGGCTAGAAGTCTGAAATCAAGGTGTTGGACAGGTTGGTTCCTTCTGGAGGCTCTGCAGGAGGATCTGTTCCATACTTGTCTCCTGGCTGTGGATGGCTGCTGAAAGTCCTTGCCATTCCTTGTCTTATATCACAGAATTTCTGCCTTTGTCATCACATGTATCTGTGTCTTTACATGGCCTTCTCATAAGAATACCAGTCATTGGATTTAGGACCCACTCTAATCCAGTATATCTCATTTAACTAATTGCCGCTCCAAATAAAGTCACATTCTGGGGTTCCCTGGTGGTGTAGTGGCTAGGCTTAGGCACTCTCAACGCTGCAGCCTGGGTTTGAGTCCCAGCCAGAGAACCACCACACACACACAAAAAGTCACATTCTGAGGTTATGGGTGGATGTGTATTTTTTTGGGGAGACACTATTCAAAACAATACAGGGTTCAACTTTATTCCTTTGTATGTGAATATCCAGTTGTCCCAGCACTATTTTCAGAAAAGTACATTTTTTGGGGTACCTTGTTACAGTCTGGCAAGTCTAGGCTTGTTGGCATGAGTAGGGGTGGGGCCACAGATTTTTCTGTAGTGTTTGGCTGGAGAATAGTTATTGTCGAAAAGTTTCCTGTTTTGCTAGACTCCCCTTTCCTGGCCCTTTGGCTAGGGAGAGCAGTTGTCATTGTTGTTGTTGATGATGTTGTTGTTTTGTCTGCACCCTTTGGCTGCTGTTTCTGGGTTATCAGCTTCTTCAATTCCAGGAATATACCCACAGGAAAAAAAAATACAGGGAATTCACCACCATGTTATTCCTTGGACCCAAGATCCCTAGCCAGTCTGCTGTCTCCCCCTCTTTCAGAGTCTCATGTTTGTTTATATATAATGTCCAGAGCTTTTAGTGGTACTTAGTGGGAAGACTTAGGGAAATACATCTCTACTTTTCCAATATATTGCATTTATAAATCAAATTTAGGTAGAATTTACATGTTTGTAATCTGATACTTCCAAATAATGACTATGATAGATTTCTCAATATATTAATATCATAGCTTCATAATATCTCTCAATAAAATTTCAGAATTTTCCCCTTAGATGACTTGTTCATTTTTTTGGTTAGATTTAATCATAGGAATTTAATACTTTTTGATGTTATTGTAAAGGGTATCTTTGAAAATTTTTCATTTTCTGTTTCTTGTGAGTGTATAGCAATAGTTGATTTTTATATATTGATTGTGTACTTAGCAATAGCCTTGCTAACTTCTTAAATGCTAATAGTTTATATGTAAATTTTGGGGGGCATTTGTGCATATATAATCATTCTATGAGGTTTTTTTCTGACACCAAATACATGGTGTTTTCCATTAATTTATCTGACACTAACTGGGTGATCAACATTCAATTAAATTCTGACACTGTATGGAGTCAATGCAGACCCCTGGTTAAGGGCTCAGCAACACAAGACTGCCTCCACTTCAGGTGCCAGACACAAGTCCCACCTGGACTTCTGACCCACCTGCTTTAAGTTCAGGGATTCCCATGACCCCTCTTTCAGGTTCAGTAATCTGTTAGAAGGACTAATGGAATCAGGAAAACACTTTATTTACATTTGCCAATTTGTTATAAAAGCTACTGCTCCTGAACAGCCAGATGGAAGAGATGCATAGGGCAAGGTATGGGAGAGGCATGGAACTGCCATAGCCTCTCTTGGTGCACCACCCTCCCAGCACTTTGATGTGTTCACCAACCCAGAAGCTCTCCAAACCCTTTTATTTAATTTTAATGGATATTTTATTAGGTAAACATAATTGATTAAATCATTATCCTTTGGTGATTGAACTCAGTTTCCAGCCTTTCTTCCCTCCTGGAGGTGGGATGTGGGTGGGGCTAAAAGTTCCAACCCTTAATCACTGCTTGATATTTCAATGGACCAGCACCCATCCTGAAGCTATTTGCTCCGCCTACCCCAATAATCTCATTAGCATACAAAAGCCACTGTTGTTACTCAGAGTACTTCAAAGATGTTATGAGCTCTGTGCCAGGAACTGGGAAACAAGGACCAAATATTTATTTTTTTATTATACCACAACCCTATAATTTGCATTTACATTTATTATTTTCCATTCCTTATTCCTTTTATTTGCTTTTCTTGTTTTACTGGCTGGGACCTTGATTGGAGTGATGAAATAAGTGGTGATAATGAGCATTCTTCCCTTGTTTCTGCTCACAGAGGGAATGGTTTTAATATTTCAACTTCAAGTATGTTTGCTATAGGTTTTCTTATAGATATATTTTATCAGATTAAGAAGACTTCCTTAGTTTGATACAAGTTTTATTATGAATGAGTGTTGAAGTTTAGCACATGGCTTTTTTTTTGCATCTATTGAGATCCTCCTTTGATTTTTCTCTTTTACTCTGCTAAGGCAAGTTATACTGATTTGTTTCTTAAAATTAAAATAAACTTAATTGCTTTGATAAATCAAACTAGGTCATGATGCTTTGTATTTTAGAATATATTATTAGGTTCAGTTTGCTAATAATTTCATGGATATTTATATTACTATTTATGTGTGAAATTGGACTGTAATTTTCCTTTCTTGAACATTTTTTTCTTTCAAATTTTGGTTTAAGAGTTTGATAGATTCATAAAGGAATGTGCCAAATTTTCTTTTCTGTGGAAGAGTTGGTATAGTATCAGAATTATTTTTTCCTTGAAATTTGGTGAAACTTACTCGTTAGAGCAATCTGAATCTGGATGGTAATGTTTTGATGTTTTATGGAAAGATTTTTTTTTTTTTTTTACACTTCTGATCATTTTCTTTAGTGGCTATATGCTTATTCAGATTTTTTATTTCTTTTTTTTTTTTTTTTAATTTTTAAGAGTTTATTTAACCCAAACCTGACCAATTGCCAGGAAGCAAGACTTCAAATGCTTGTTTCTTCTTCAAGTTTTTTCCTCAGTTCATCTTTATTTACAAATCTATTAGAATTAAATTCTTCATAATATTCTAGTTTATTTTTTTAATCATATGACTTATGTGGTGACAGCTCCTTTTTCATTTCTGATATGGGTTATATGTACTAACTTTTTTTACTTAACTACTTTTATCAAAGATTATCAATTATATTATTATTTTTAAGGAACCAACTTTTGGGTTTATTAATACTCTATGTAGGTTTATTTTCTGTCATAAATTTAGCTCTTATCTTGTTTTCTTCTCATTTAAAATCTTTTGCTA
>PVJL010012260.1:11503-38357 GCA_004026885.1 Lyroderma lyra
CCCACCACCACCACCCCCCCGCTATTCTTTTTTTCTAGTGTTTTAAGATGAGTACTGTGAAAGGCTGACATAAGTGGAGCCATTATAAAATAGAGTCAGAGCAGCCATTCCAGAGGGACTAACTGCATGTCTTGCCCCTTGAACCTTTGGAGGGTTTCAGCTGAGTAAAATAACCTTTGGACTGTAAGTTTTACAGTTGCTTCTAAGTCAAACCAACATTGACTTAGAAACAACTGTAAAACTAACAGGAAAGCAGACATCCTGACCACAAGGACTGTTGATTATAGACTGCCTTTGTGAAAGTATTATAGAATCAGTAACCAGCCATGTATATAAGCTAAAGAATAACTCAATTTGTTAACACCAATAGAAATTCCTTTCTTCAATTCATATAATTATTTCCCTTTCTTTTCTAATAAAAACCCCTTACTTTCATCCTGTAATTGGGACACAATTTGGGTTTCTGCCTGTATTTGTGCCCTCAAATTGCAATTCTGTTATCTCAAATGAGCAGTTGTTTCTCACTTTGGCTTTTTATTTTTAGGTTAACAGTACTTAACTTTTTATTGTTTAGCTTTTATTCTTTTCTGATATATGCATTTAAGGCTATAATTCCTTGTATGCTTGTGCAGAAAAGGAAAACTATATTCTGCAGTTGTTGAGTACAATGTTCTCTATATTTTTTTCTTTCTTTTGTATGTGGGTAGTTCCCTGGCCGGGAATCGAACCCAGGCCGCAGCATTGACAGCACCAGCGCCAAAGCCTTAAGCCACTACACCACCAGGGAACTCCCTGTTCTCTGTATTTTCATTAGGTCAGATTTGTTTACCAGGGAATTAAAATGTTTTATATATTTACTGTTTTTTGTATGCTTGTTATGATTGTGGTGGTCATTCGTTATTGCACCTCTAGAAACCGAATATAATCATTTTAATTTTTTACCTCTATAATTTTTATTCTATTTCTAATCTGCTTAGTCATCTTTTATTGTTTCCTATTTATTATAGATATATTCAAGCTTGTCTTTTGTGTTTTGAAATACAGTATGCCCAGTTATTTTATAATCTGAATCATGATTATCCAGTATCTAAAGCTTTTGCTGACCTGTTTTTGTTCTATGTTCTTAATACTGGTTGATGCTTTATTTCCTTATGTTGTGTAACAATTTTGTTTGTTTGTTTTACTTTGAAAGCTCATTTTCCCTGGGAAATTAGATTTTAGGGGGGAAATCCTTTAATGCCTAAGATAAGGTTTTGCTTTTTATTTTGCTAGATGCATTGGGACACTACCAGTGTAGGATGACTTTGTACTTAAGGCCTTAGGACTTTTGGAATACCTAAGTTGTATGAATTAGAGTTGCGAATTCATGCAAGGGCTGGTTGTTTTGGCCATTTCTCAGGTATTCTTATTTGTATGTTTGTACTATTTCCCCTTTTCCTTGCTCATACCAAGTACTTTTCATTGTAGTTCCCTGGAAGAGGGCGTTGTGATAGATTTACTTCTGGCTCACCCAGAAGTACATTGAAGGTTTAGCTCTTTGGAGTCCCAGCATTTTGAATGGGTGCTTCTCTGGTACTACTCTCACTTTGGGTGGCCCCTGAGCTTTACATTCAATCCAGCACTTTTCCCCGCTAAGGCTGTAAAGAAAATGGCTTCAATGTTACACATCCCACTGGCTTAAAGATTCATTACTATCTTATCAGCTTTTTGATGCTTTTAGGAAAATAGTTTTTATCATTTTATCACCATTTTTAGTTTTTACTGGAAGGCACATCAAAATATCTAGTCTATCATATTATTGAAAACCCAATTTTCTCTTATCTTTTAAAAATATTAATTAGATGATGACAGGTATCAAATTACTGTGTTTTAAGATTCTATTAGCTTTTTCCGAGAAAACACCAAATGGCGGATGACGCCAGTGCTGCGGGAGGGCCTGGAGGCCCTGGGGGCCCAGGAATGGGAGGCTGTGGTGGCTTCCGTGGAGGACTCGGCAGCAGCGTCTGGGGCCGAGGTCGGGGTCGCAGCCGGGGCCGAGGTCGCAGAGCTCGCGGAGGCAAAGCTGAGGACAAGGAGTGGATTCCCGTCACCAAGCTGGGTCGCCTGGTCAAGAACATGAAGATCAAATCCTTGGAGGAGATCTATCTCTTCTCCCTGCCCATCAAAGAATCTGAGATCATTGACGTTTTCTTGGGAGCATCTCTCAAGGACGAGGTTTTGAAGATTATGCCCGTGCAAAAGCAGAACCGTGCTGGCCAGAGGACCCGGTTCAAGGCATTTGTCGCCATTGGGGACTACAATGGACATGTGGGTTTGGGTGTTAAGTGTTCCAAGGAGGTAGCCACTGCCATCCGCGGGGCCATCATCCTGGCCAAGCTCTCCATCGTCCCTGTGCGGCGAGGCTACTGGGGGAACAAGATTGGCAAGGCCCACACAGTCCCTTGCAAGGTGACTGGGCACTGTGGTTCTGTGCTGGTGCGCCTCATCCCCGCCCCCAGGGGTACTGGCATTGTCTCAGCCCCTGTGCCCAAGAAGCTACTGATGATGGCTGGTATAGATGACTGCTACACCTCAGCCAGAGGTTGTACTGCCACCCTGGGCAACTTCGCCAAGGCCACCTTTGATGCCATCTCTAAGACCTACAGCTGTCTCACCCCTGACCTCTGGAAGGAGACTGTGTTGACCAAGTCTCCCTATCAGGAATTCACTAACCATCTTGTAAAGACCCACACCAGAGTTTCTGTGCAGAGGACCCAGGCTCCAGCTGTGGCCACCACATAATTCATACAAGAAAAATAAAGTGAATCAAGCTTATTAAAAAAAAAAAGATTCTATTAGATGTAATAGAATGGTGTAAGTTTTACTTTAAAGTGTCAAATATTACAATATGTTTAAAATTACATTCTTTTTTAATCATTTAAAGTTCAAATTTTTAGCTATCAACTTAAAAACGTCTGAAGAGGTATGTCATTTTCAAAAGAACTTTAGCTAGTACACAAACAAAAATGTAAGTACCACTATTCTACAGAAATGGTCACATAATTGTATAAGACATACGTAAACTCTCCCTTAACTGGAACTCAAGCAACTGGCAAAAACAAATCAAAGAAATAATATCTTAAATAAAAATAAAAATAAAATCAATTTCGGGGGAAGGGAGGAAAAAAGAGAAAAAAATAAAATCAATTTCTAATGGAAATGTAAGTTTAAACTTAGTGCACCATGTACAGTGCTGTAAGCCCACGCTTTGTCCATCATGTTTGTCTCCCACCCCCACCAATTCACCATGTGTAAACATACCAGTGTGTTGTTGTTGTTCAAATTTTGTGTTCTCTCCCAACCACAGGAATGCTGCAACAGGTCCCAAGTAAGCATAAATCATAGTGTTTACCCTCAAGCTGAAGATGGAAATAAGTAGGACGCTTGAGAAGGGTGAGAGTCATGCAGTGCTAATGGAGAAATTTAATGTCAGTTCATCAATGATCTATGTCTCAGAAGATAAAGGAGTTTTATGTTAAGTCAGACAGTGACAAGAGTATGGAGAAGCTTCATACTCTTCAAACAGCAAAAATGGAAATGCTTGACCAGCTCCTGTATGAGTGGTTTTTGCTGATTATGTTTGAGGATGGTTGTATTTCTAGACCCATGTTGCAGGAAAAAGCAAGAGAATTCCATGAGAAAAAGAAGACTGAAGGTCAGTGTTCATTTTCAATTGTCTGGCTTACCCAATTCAAGGATCATTACGGCATCAGTAAGCTAGATTTGTCAGGTGAGCAGAAATCAGCTGATTTTGAGGCTACAGTTTCATTTCATGACATACTTAGTGAATTGGTTGCAGAAAATGACTTGACCCCAGAGCATATTTATAATGCAGATGAGACTTGATTAAGGTAGAAGTTTCTGCCTAATTCTACTTTGGCTGGTGGTAATGAGAATGTAGCTTATGGGTTCAAGCTAAATAAAGAGCATAAAACTGTGCTCATTTGTACAAATACATCAGGATATCCTAAGATAAAGTTATGTGTGGTTGTCAAATTTGGTAAACCAAGGTGCTTTAAAGGTATAACTAACCTTCCTATAGTTTGTCACGCACAGAGTAACAGTTGAATGGACACAGACATTTTTACCAAATTGTTGCATTATTCGTTTGTTCTTAGTGTTAAAGAAAATTTATGAAAGAAAGGAATACCAGAGAATAGTAAAGTTCTGTTGCTTCTGGATAACTGTCACACTCATCCTCCTGCAGAAAAGCTTGCTAATGGCAACATTTTTGTATGTTATCTTCTAGCTAACATCACAAATATGATCCAACCAATGGATCAGGGAGTGATACAGAATGTAAAAATGTTTTACAGGAATGAATTCATGTGAAAAATGACTAATTTTGATGGGACAATTCTGGACTTTCAGAAAAATATAATCTCAAAGATGCTGTCTACACTGTCAGTTGTGCTTGGGATTCTACGAATAGTAAACCATTGCAGAAACGTTGGAGAAAGTTTTTGCCTGCTGCGATGTCTGGATTCTCCTCCTCCTCCATTGACTTTGAGGGGATTCCAGTCAGTAGCAGAGTTTATGATGAAATCTATGAGTTCGTTGACTCTGCTAACAACAAAATGAATTTGTCTCAAGATGAACTTGATGACTGGCTTGCTTTGGATGAAGCTATTCCAGTAACACATACACTTAATATGGAAGACATCATAGAAGCTATTGTGAATTGTGGAAAAAATGAATGTTGCAGAGGAGGAGGAAAGTGATGATGATGGGTGTGAGGTTGAAAAAGCATCTTGGCAGAGAGCTGCTGCAGCATTTGAAACTGTAATACCTTTAGCAGAAAAGCAACCCTTCTTCACTTCTCAGCATGTTATGCAGCTGCACATCATGCAAAACCTGACTTTGTGTGAGAGGCATATAGCTTCAAAGCAAGCTGATATTGCACACTGAATTCACAGTTGTTTTTGTAATAAAACTATGTTG
Organism: Lyroderma lyra; assembly: GCA_004026885.1. Classification (NCBI taxonomy): domain Eukaryota; kingdom Metazoa; phylum Chordata; class Mammalia; order Chiroptera; family Megadermatidae; genus Lyroderma; species Lyroderma lyra. The sequence goes on from PVJL010012260.1 coordinate 16,484, forward strand.
CATTAAGTTATGTTTGTCTTTATTTGTATTTCAACATTAATATCAAGACAATACAGAGTTTATGGTATATGGTATGGTATAGTATGGGGTATAGTATTAGTTAGTTACTATTAGTTACTATTATTTTTAATAGTAACTCTCAGGCAACCAGAAACTATTAATACATTTATCTGGCATTTACCAATCCCCATGGGTGCTGGTTAACTGAGAGTCTACTGTATACCCATCTAATCTCATGAATTTAAATATTATCTATGTACTGGTAACTACCAAATTTATGTTTCCCACTTAGGCCTTTCCTCTATTCCCTGAAGCAGATATCTAGCTGCGTACTTGATATTTATCATGTCAAAACAGAATTCTTGAATTCCACTGTTTCTCCATACTCATATGCACACAACTTGCTCCTTTCCTCTTCTCATGTTCTTCATTTGAGTTAATGTCACCTCTATTCACCCAGTTGTTTATACCAAAAACCTCTGTATTATCCTTGATTCCTCTCTTTTTAGAATATTTATCATCTAATGCATCAGCAAATCCTGTCAGCTCTACCTACACAATATATCCTGAATTGTCTGTCATTTCTCTCCCAGACACAAAAATTGTCTACTTATTGCTCTCCCTGTTTCTAAAAACAGTGATTCTTTAAAAATATAACTTTGATTGTGCTTACTGGAAGCTTCTTTTTATTCTTAGGACAATAATCAAATTTTTACAGTGTTCTATAATTTTCTACATGGTCTGGCTCCCGGGTACGCCTCTCCAGCTTCATCTTACATAGTTTTCTGCCTCACTCATTCCACATCAACTGCACTGGCCTTCTTACTGTACCTCAAACACAGTGATTATACTACTTTGTTTCAAGGCTCTCCACTTGTGGTTCCATTTGCCTACTGTGCTTGTTCTCCAGATATCCACTCCCTAATTTCCTTAGTTTCTCTTTCAATATTATCACCTCATAGAGGCCTTGACTTTTGTTCTAAAATAGCACCCTCCATCCCTTCCTTGTCCACCGTAGCCTGCTTCCTTTTTCCTCTTTTAAGTTCTAAAAAAGGAGGATAGTCTGTTTTGTTCACTGCCTTAGCCCCAATCTATGAAGTAGGTGGTAAATAAATGTGTTGAATATGAATTAAATGTACAAATGTGTATCCCCAAATGCCTACCATAGGACTATTTGTAAATTTGGTGTTGAAAGGATACTAAATGGGTGAATGAATGGATATAGAATCTTCACTTTATGTGAAGATTACATTTTGTATAATGTAAGGACTGGTTCCTTTTCACTTTGAGATAGCAATGCAGGTTCTCAATCTTAATCCTTAGCACCTCAGTTGATTCTCTAGGGTCTCCATTCTTTAACTTCTAACAACAGGAGAATACCTCTACAGAAAGGCTTCCCAATGAAAAATTTGAAGGTCAGATAACAAATTATTTTTTTATTTTTAGAGTTTAGATTTACTTTATAGTGTTTTGTATTTTTTTTCTTCTAAATTAATTCAGATGCCCTTGGGTCATTTTTCTTGCCTATAATATAAACATTTTGGTCCCATAGAAAATATTATAAAAATATTTTGTCTTTAGCACATTTCTGGTTCAAGAACTAATTCTTGTGTGTACTGTCAAACACTACTCATTTCTACATGATAAAGAAAACAAAGAATTAAAACACAACCAGTAAAAGTATCAATCAACATTATTAACTCAAAGAATAGCAGTTATGTTGGGTTGGTAGTAACAGAAAACCAATTTTACCTCTGGTATTTTTGAAGGGAGGACAAGCTATTAAAAATGTATGAGAAGCTGGTAATTTTGAAATACTCATTTGAGTTAAATTACCATTAATAAAAATGTAAAACAATATATTTTATATATGAAAGAAGAGAATCAATGTTTAGTTCTGTAGAGTTTGGGTTTTTTGGTGGGGAATTATCTAAGAAAGATTTTTATTTAATGATATCTGTTATCTCCCTGACTATAATTAGCTTCATTACCCCTAAAAATTATAAATTGGGAGATACAAAAATATGTATAGCTGAAGCCATGTAAGTTATGAAGAACGTTGACATATGTTCAACCAAACAACATATGATTCTGTAGGGGAAGCAGACAGATAATCTGTGTTAGGTAGAAATTATGCTGCATTTAAATTTCCCATCTAGCAGAACTTAAGGTTCAGAATATTAAATAAGGGTTCTTTAAAAGTTAACTCTTGGGAGTTCCCTGATAGTGTAGTGGCTTGAGGCTTCGGCATTGGAGCTGTCAGCACTGCGGCCTGGGTTCGATTCCCAGTCAGGGAGCTACCCACATACCAAAAAGCAAAAAAAAAAAAAAAAAGTTAACTCTCTCTCTCTCTGTCTTAAACAAATTAGAAATGTACCTTTCCCCATTTAACACATCTACTGAAAGTGTCTTAATACTGTTCTCTATTGCAGCTGCAGAATAAGATGTTCTATTTAATAATAATCCCAAGGGGGGAAAATCCCTGCATCTTATCACAGATGAACCTTCTCAGGAGAACAAGGACATTGGATCCCTGATGAGTATAGAGAACATGTTGTATACCTAGCAAAAATAAAAAACATGGCCTACCATCATGGGATACAAATTTGGTGGTCCTGAAATGAAAAAAATGTGGGGGTGGAGCAGAAAATTAAAATTGAGGACCTACCAAGGATCAAAAAGTTTTTGAGTTTCCATATGACAATTAAATCTCTCTTTAGAATCTTGAAAAAGAACTGAGAGGTTTGAATTATAATTACTATTTTTCTAACAATGGATAATTGCAGTTAAAATCATGGAATAACTACAAAATATTTTAAAAAAATGAGAACAATGTAATAAATGGGAAGATATTTCACATTTAAAGATTGGAAGACTTAATATTGTTAAGGTGGCAATATTACCCAAATTGATATACAGCTGCAACACAATTCTTATCAAAATCCCCAGCTGGCCACTTTGCAGAAATTAAAAAACTGATCCTAAAATTCATATGAAAATTCAAAAGACCTAGAATAGCTAAAACAGTCTTGAAAAGAACAAAGTCAGAGGACTCACACTTCCTGATTTAAAAATTTTCTGCAAAGCTGCAGTAATCAAGTGTGTGCTGCTGGTTTAAGGGGAGATATAATAGATCAATGGAATAGAATTGAGAGTCCAGAAATAAATTTTTACAGTTATGGTCAATTTTTTGACAAGTGTGCCAAGATAAATCAATGATGAAACAATAGTCTTTTCAATATACAGTGCTGGGACAAATGGATATCCAAGAACATGCAGAAGAATAAAGTTGAATCCCTTCCTCAAATGTACATAGAAATGAACTCAAAATGGGTCAGAGACCTAATGTACTAGATAAAACTGTAAAATCTTAGAAGAAAATATAGAAGTAAATTAATGACTTTGGGCTAAGCAAAGCCTTCTCAAATATGACACTCAAAGTGTAAGCAACAACAGCAACAAAAAATAGAAACGTTGGACTTCATGAAAATTTAAAACTTCTATGTTTCAAAAGACTCTATCAAGAAAGTGAAAAGACAACCCACAGAATGGAAGATAATATTTGCAAGTCATAAATATTAAAAGATACTTGTATTAAAACATATAAAGAACTTGTACAATTTAGTATTAAAAGATATATCATTCAATTAAAATGGACAAAATATGAATATACATTTCTCCAAAGAAGATATACAAATGGCCAATAGGCACATAAAAATGTCCTCAACATCATTAGCCATTAGGGAAATGCAAATTAAAGGTCCAATAAGATGCCACTTCATACCCACAAGAATGGCTACTATAAAAAAGACAGATAACAAGTCCTGGTGAGAATGGGAAAATTGAAACCATCATACACTACTGGTAGGAATTTAATGCTGCAACCACTTTGGAAAATAATTTGACAATTCTACAAAATATTAAGCATAGGCAGTTCCCTGGTGGTGTAGTGGCTAAGGCTTTGGCATTGTCAACGCTGCTGCCTGGGTTCGATTCCCAGCCAGGGAACTACCCACATTAAAAAATAAATAAATAAATAAATAAATATTTTATATATATATATATGTGTGTGTGTGTGTGTGTGTGTGTGTGTGTGTGTGTGTATTATTTTTATATATATATATATATATATATATATATATATATATATATATATATCCAAGAGAAATGAAAACATATAGCTACACAAAAACTATATGCAAATGCCTGTGTGTGTATGTAAATATTTTTCCTTCCATTTTTCTAGGATTTTGCTGGGGCTCTCTAACAAAAGATAGATTCAAAGAGAAAAACAAATAGAAGTTTATTGATGTGTATATTGCATATATACATGGGAGAAATTCAGGAATAGTAACTCAAAGGTTTGGTTAAAACTTGGGCTTAAATAGTATCTTAGCACAGGAACAAAACATTTTTTTAGGAACGTGACAAGAAAAAGAAAAAAGACCTTGAGAGTCTAGGAGAGACAAATTATGAGAAGGCACAATTTGGAAGACTAATGGAAGGTAACCGTTAGTCAATAAAATTTGCTCTATGGAGGGGTTCCCTGGTGGTGTAGTGGCTAGGCTTCAGCACTCTCAACGCCACGGCCTGGGTTTGATTCCTAGCCAGGAACCTACTCGCCCACAAAAAAAATTTTTGCTCTGGAGTCCTCTGATATTTTTTGTGTCTGGGCTAATGAAATTCTAGGGTTGTCAATGATAAATGTATGTATGAATCCATGTCCTGTTATTAGGCAGATGGGGAGAGCAAAGAGGTGTTTGTTTGTTTTTTTGTTTGTTTTGTTTTGTATCTGCTCCTCAATTGGTTTCAATAAAAATAATCCTTATACCAAAATGGCATGTTTTGTGGTAGCAAATTCTGCTGTCCTTCACAGGATTATGCGTAATAGCCAAAAAGTAGAAAACAACCCAAATGTCCATCAACCAATGAATGGATAACAAAAATGTATATCCATACAATAGAATATTATTTGACAATATAAAGAGATGAAGTACTGATACATGCTACAACATAGATGAACCTTGAAAACATGCTAAGTGAAAGAAACTGCATATTATTCCATTTACATCAATGTACAAAATAGGCAAATCTATGGAAAATAGATTAGTGTTGCCCTGGGCTAGGGGAAAAGATCGAATGGGGAGTAACAGCTAATGGGTACAGAGTTTAGGGTTTTTTTGTTTGTTTGTTTTTGTTTTTTGTAGAATGATGAAAATGTTTCGGAATTAGATGGTGATATTGGTTGCATAACCCGGTGAATATACTAAAAACTTAAATTGTACACTAACATTAAACTGTATACTAAATCTTAGAGTGAAGGATGAATTTTGTGGTTCATGAATTATATACCAAATAGCAAAAAGAACTATATGTTCTAAAATGTCATGCCCTACTGGTGTTTTGTACAACAATCTGGATCACTGAAATGGAAATATTTACAAAATATCTACTTAAGCTGATTTTTTAAAAAAGAATGAAGAAAGAAACTAGTCACAGATGCCTACTATTATATGATTCCAATTATATAAAATGTCCAGAATAGGAAAATACATAGAGACAAAAAGTAGATTAGTGGTTGAATGGGGCTAGTGGTTGCCTAGGTTACAGAGTTTCTTTAGGGGTGATGAAATGTTCTAAGATTGATTGTGATGATGGTTACACAACTCTGTTAATGTACTAAATACCATTGATACATGTGTACAGTTTAAAAGAGTAAGTTGTATAATACATGAATTACATATCAATAAAGATGTTACTTTAGAAATAAAAACAAGGGATAAAGTGTGAGAAGCAGGGTTAGGCTTGAGGTAGAAGGAGTGGCTATTAGCCTATCACTGTGTACTTTGATTTTAATGGCTCAGGATACTTAAACTAGCATCCAAAATAATCTGCTTTGCCTAAAATGGTACTTAAAATTCTTTTCCTGCTGATTCCTGTAAAAGTCAAATCTTTAGTTTCTAAAAATTCCCTGTATAAATGCCAATACTTTATGGAAAGATGCCATCTTAAGTAATCAAGTACTGTTTTTAGAGATACTAAGTGGACTGTTGGTCGAAATTAAAGCTTTGGGTAAAAGAAGCAAAATGGAATATAGAAGGTTATGGGTAAGGATTGAGAGTGGCCAGTACCAGAAAGTGAAATGCTGAATAAGGATGTGAGAAGTCATCAAAAGAAAACTTAATCTACATTGGAGTATTCCTAAAGTTGGTGCTATTATTGAAGACTGCGTTGATTAAATCATATACTCTTGATGAAGTTAAGATTTTTGTTCTTTATCAAAAAAAAATGGAAAGAATGAGAATTGTTCAACGTCAAGGTTGCAGGTGAGACATTTGCTTAGCATCTTTAATGTATTATTTTAGGTAAATTTCTTCCTGATTCATTACTACAAGTGATTTATAAAATAATGATTTTGGGAGGCTCTTAACTGCAAGTGCCATCTAGAACATGCTAGCATTGGCTATAAATAGACTTGTAAAATTAATAGAGTGCATCATTAAGAAATATCCTGAATTTTTTGACACCCAGACTGTATGAATATAGGCTCCTGTCCAGAAAGTATCCAGCCATGTAATATGAAAAATAGAGGGATTTATGCATGGATTTTTTTCTAGACAGCCCTCATTTATCTAACATAAATAGGCTTTTAAGTCCAAAGCAGAGAAACTCCTTCTTTTTAAATATTTCCCATTTCCTGTGTTCTATATGCTCATTCTAGAAAATTCAGACAACTTAAAAAGTTATAATGAAAGTAAAATTTACCCGAAATCCCATTATTAGTAAAAATACTGTAGGAGTTCCCTGATGGTATAGTGGCTTAAGGCTTCGGCACTGGTGCTGTCAGCACTGCGGCCTGGGTTCGATTCCCAGTCAGGGAACTACCCACATACCAAAAAAGAAAAAAAAAAAAATACTGTAAAAGATTTTTAGACACCTCTCTCTATATATAATTTTATGTAAATGGATTTATACTATATATTATGGAAAAACAAGACTGGGTGTTATATTTGGTTATGAATCTGTTAGAGGCATTTCTTTTTTTTATAATTTGCAAGCCTGCAAAATGAAAACTATGTCCAAGATGTGTGATTTTTCTAACTAGAGAATCTATACAACATATATGCTTATTGGTTAAATTAATATTTAGCAAGTTAAGATCATCTTAATAGCCTATTTGATTAATGCAGGCACAAATTATGAACTAACAAAAATAAGCATATTTATGGCTCTCTTTAATTCTCTAAATCATATTATAAGGATTTAGCAGTTAGCCCAAGTCCTAGAATGGTAAAGACAGACTCTGTAGCATAACAGTTTGACAAACAAACAAAAAGTATCCTTACCATCTTTACATGATCTGTTAATAATAACAGAGTATGAAAGTTAGCATAGAGGACCGACATAGCCAAATTCAATCTTACTTAAGTCCTTCACCTTAGCCTGATTAGCCAGATAAAAAGGATCCATATTTAGCTTCCAGATAGTAAATATTCTCTTTTGGGGGGGGGGGTAGTTCCCTGGCTGGGAATCGAACCCAGGTCGCGGAGTTGAGAGCGCCGAGGCCTAGCCACTACACCACCAGGGAACGCCCCGGATAGTAAATATTCTTATCCAGCTTTCTTTTTTATAGCATAAATAAACAGACTGCCTACATAAGTGATATTTACCCAAGGCTTTTGAAGGATGAGGAGGCCTATTCTAGGAGAGCAGACACCTTGCACTTTGTCCCATGATGTCACTATTCCATGTCTTATATAAAATGGTCCATGGGGACTTTATTCGTTCTGTGTTTTTAAAAAATCTTCTGGTTTAGTGCCATCTATGATATATGCTCTTTTCAAGTGCATTCTTAGATGGCATGTGCACGCATGCACGCGCGTGCACACACACACACGCGTGCACACACACACACACATACACGCGTGCACACACACACACACACAGAGTCTTTTGTGATTTTGAGTGGAATTACATTGAATCTATAAATCAATCTGAGAAGAACTGAATTTTTATGAAGTTATTTTTCCAACCCATGGACTAAGTATATAATTCCATATATTTAGATGTGTTCTTGTGATTTTTCCAATAAAGTTGTATTAAAATATGCCTTGTTCATTTATCCTTATGTTTTACACATTTTTTTTCTTTTTTTTTGCCATGCATTTTTGCCCTAAACAACCTTTTAGTCCTTCATATATGAGGCCATCCTCTTGTGCTCTTCTGCAATCTGACATGCATAGGTGAGAGAGAAGAAAGTCCCAGAACCTACGTTTATTTTCTATTTTAGACACATTCTCTGACAACATTCTCAAATTTGAACCATGTCTCTAGAGGATTACATAGCCCATCCTGGGACTCTGAAATTGACCTGACTCCTTCATCAGAAATATTTCTATCATGTTAAGCTCTCCATACAGTGTCAGCCTCAGTGAGTCTTAAACTGTAGGGAAAAGTACACGTGTAGCTAAATGATGCAACTAATCTGTATCTTTTAGCTTGATGAGGCTGACCAGACGTACCATTTTAAATGGGACAGAAAACAAAAAAACAGAAACCATTGTTTTCTGTCCCATTGTTTTCTGTTTTACACATTTTTATCAGAGACCACTTTACATATTTTTTGATACTATTATGAGTGATACCCTTTTTAAGTTAAAATTTCTAATTATTTTTGGTATATAAAAATGCAGTTGATTTTTATATGTTTTTGTATCCAGCAATCTATGTTTGTTTGTTTTTTTTAAATATTGCTTTTCCTTCTTCTGTTCTTTTTTCTCCTCTGGAACTGCTATTATTTGCATATTAGACTGCAGACCTAGCTAACAGCATGATTGAAACCTCATGAGAGATCTTTAGCCAGAGGAACACAGCTTGACGACACACATATTTCTGACCCTCACTTCAGTTTTCCAACTGCTTGCCTGCTTTGGTGTTTCCAGTGTAGCATTGCAGCTGATCAGGTTTTCTTGGCCCTCACCTTGTTTTCTTTTTTTTTTTTTTTTTTTTTTTTTTTTTTTTTTTTTTTTTTTTTTTTTTAATTCATTTTTATTGTTATACTTACCTGGCAGGGGAGATACCATGATCACCTTGTTTTCTTGTGTTTCCTTCATCAAGAGTTTCCCTATGAGTTCTGGCATGTAATTCATTTGGTCCACTCTCCTGGAAATCGTCACTGGGACAGACCCTTCCTTCTGTGATATGTTGCAGCAAGGATTCTTATGAATGCCATCCAGAATCCTGGGTTTTGCTTTCCCCTCTAGGTGAGACCTTGGATATCTTGGCCTTCAACGTCCTGGACACATGAGGAACATTTACCTGTTGTTTCCCTAATAATGCCCAACATGGGATCCAGACAGTCTGCCTAGCAGGCCTCATCTTGAGTCCCTGATCGCTTAAGTTCCTTTTTTTCCAGGGTTAGCTGCTTTTTGCCATACTTTCTCTGATCCTTCTGTTTCATTCTGTCTTCCATTGGATTGGAACTGGTGGTCTACAGATTGTCATTCTTCCGGTCCTCTGCCCTATTCAGTCTCATTTACTAGGAAGAAGCCATGCCCCATGTCTCAGTCATTTTTTATCCAGATTCTACCCAAGTAGGTTCTAATTCAGTTTCAAATGATCAGTTCTCACCATGGCTGTACTATTTATGATGGCAGTTGACTACATTCAGCTTGTTTTGTGTATGCAACTACATTTTTACCACATTTTATGGTGAAGAACTTTGGGTCTGCTTTTGTTCATTTTTCTGTGTATAATTTTTGGGTGTTTATTTTCATATGTGCATGTGTATTTTGTGTGTGTGTGAAGAGTTTTGGTAGAACCCTAAAATACTACCTAAACTTATTCTGCTTTCAGAGCAGAGGAATGATGATCTAGTAAGTTTTCTCATTTTTCACCTTAGGTTGTCAGTCCCATTAGTTAACTAAAGCACATGACTTTGCACTTAATTGCCAAATTCAGTAGCTATACTTACATAGGGCAAAAAAAATTAGAATCTTAAACACACTGCTGCTAATACCTATCAAAAACACTGAATAAAAGGAGTACTTATGAGGTACAGATGGTCCCCGATTTATGATGGTTCAACTTAGGATTTTTCAGCTTTACTTTGGTGTGAAAGTGATATGCATTGAGCCTTTTGAATTTTGATCTTTTTGTGTACTAGTGATAATGCAATATGATACTCTGTCATGATGCTGGGCAGAGGCAGTGAACCGCAGCTCCCAGTCAGCCATACAACCGCAAAGGTAAACAATTGACACTCTACGGTGTAGTATTAAATGTGTTTTAGAGATTTTCAGCTTACAGTGGATTTACCTGGATGTAATTCCATTGTAAGTTGAAGAGCATCATCTGTGTTTCCTACAGAATTTTCAGTGTTTCATTTTTCTAGTGGTTTTAATTGTTTTGAGAATCTGATGAAAAATCTCTCCAGATGTGTGTGTAAGCCTTGTTTCAGTTACCTGTTGCTATGCATCAAATGACCCCAAAACTTATTGATTTAAAACAACGATTATTTATTCTCATGATTCCATGGGTTATGGACAGTTCTTCTGTCCCATGTGGTGTTATTTGGTTCACTCATGCAGTTACATTCAGCTCGGATCTCAGCTGGGGCTGGAATGCCTAGGATAGTTGTAAGTACATGCCTGGGGTCTTTGTGCTGGCTGTGGGTAAGGTGCCCTGGTTCTTTTCCACGTTACCTCTTTAAATGAAAACAAGCTGCCCGGCTTCTTAAGGGCTTGAGTTGTATCTGGCACAAATTCTCTTCTGTAAGTCAAAGCAATCACAAGGCCAACCGAGATTTAAGGAGAGGAATAGACTCCACCACTTGATGGGAAAAGTACTATGTACTTACAGGGCTGAAAGAAATGATAAGTGGCTATCTTTGGAGACAATCTACCATGAGCGAATTCACACAGAATTCTGTATACAATATCGGGGAGTTCACCAACCCATGAGAATCATCTGTGAAGTACCCTAAGCTTTCCAGAGCCCTGGGATAAAAATCCCTACTTTAAAATATAATTCAACTGCAGTTTATCCCAGGAATGAAGGTTGGTTTCTTATTTGAAAGGCAATGAATCCATTCACCATATTTATATAATAAAAGAAGAAACTCATATGATCATCTCAATAGGTACATGCAGGATAAATATTTTTACAAAATCCAACATTCATTTATAAAAAAAGAACTAAAAACTTCTCAGCAAACCAGGAATAGAAGAAAACTTAGTGTAATGAAGAACATCTATAATCGCTTCTCGGCCTTTTGGCTAAGATCAAGTGAAGAACATCTATAAAAAACTGACAGCTAACATCATACTTGATGGCGAAATATTAAACACCCCTAGGATTGGAAACAAAACAAACATATCTGCTGTCAAAACTCTTGTCCTCAAGAATGATCTGCCTTTGATACTCCAAATTCTGTCTCTGAATTAAGCTAGATCATGAAAGGCCTGCTTGCCTGAACTGCACTTTATTCTTCTGGTGGAATCACCTTTTTTTTCCTGGAATGTACTTTGGTGTGATGCCACAGTCTATACTGAAAAATAATATAAGACTCAGCTGTATACTCACATACACTCCTGGTAGGAGTGAAAATTTATGTCATCTAATAGAATCTGGCCACTTATTAGAAGAATGATCACTGTGACCAAGGTTTTTTGTTTGTTTGAAATGCAATGATGATTCAACATTAGGAAATCTTTTAAAATAATCTTAATATATTGAAGGAGAAAAATCATGTCAATCTCCAAATATTACCAAAAAGACATTTAATAAAATTCAACATTCATTCTGATAAAAAAATTTTCTGCATTTTTTGTTACTTTGTTTTAAATTACACATACATTTATTTCCCTTTTTTTGACATTCAATATTATTTTATATTATTTCAGGTATATAGCATAGTGGTTAGACATTTATATAATTTTTGTTTGTTTGTTTCTTTGTTTTTGTTTTTTTATGTGGGTGGTTCCCTGGCTAGGAATCGAACCCAGGCCGCAGCATTGATAGCGCTGAAGCCTAGCCACTACACCACCAGGGAACTCCCTTCATTTATATAATTTAAGAAGTAATTCCTCTGACTAGTCTACTAGTCACCTGTCACTATACAAAGTTATTACCACATTACTGACTATATTCCTTATGCTATACCCTACATTCTCATGACTACTATATAGCAACCAATTTGTACTTCTTAATTTGTACTTCCATTTTCATGCACTCCCAACCCCCCTCCCATCTGGGAACCATCAAAATGTTCTCTGTATCTATGTATGAGCTTGTTTCTGTTTTGTTTATTTTCTTTAAATTTCACATATAAGTGAAATCACATTGCATCTGTTTCTCTCTGTCTGATGTACTCCACTCAGCACATCATGCCACCACAGATGACAAAAACACATTTCTTCCCCTGGCCGTGCAATATTCCATTGTATATATGTATCACCTACTCCTTATCCATTCATGCATCAATGAATACCCAGGCTGCCTTCACATCTTGGCCATTGTACACAATGCTGCACTGAACACATGGATGCACATGCTTCCTTGAAGTAGCATTTTGGGTTTCTTCAGATAAATACCCAGAAGTGGGATTACTGGGTCCTTCTTTGTCTCTTGTTATATATAGCCTTTGTTTTAAAGTCTGTTTTGTCTGATATAAGTATTGCTACCCCATCTTGTCTTTTTTTTATTTCCATTTCCATGAAATATCTTTCTTTTATCCCTTTACTTTCAATCTGTGTGTGTCTTTCAATCTGAAGTGGTAGGCATTCAGCCATGCTATATTTTGATTGGAGTCTTTAATCCATTTATATAGAAAGTAATTGTTGATATTTAGTTATTGCCATTTTATTACTCATACTTTTGATCTTTTTCTTTTCATCTTAAGAAGTCCCTCCAAAATTCCTTGTAATACTGGTTTGGTAGTGATGATCTCCTGTAACCTTTCCTTGTTTGGGAAGCTCGTTATCTGCCCTTTGATTCTAAATGATACCTTTGCTGGGTAGAGTAATTTTGGTTGTAGGTCCTTGCTTTTCATTGCTTTGAATATTTTGTGCCAATCCCTTCTGGCCTGCAAAGTTTCTGTTGAGAAATCAGCAGACAGTCTTATGGGAGGTCCCTTGTAAGTAACTAACTGCTTTTCTCTTGCTGTTTTTAAAATTGTCTCTTTGTCTTTAAGTTTTTACATTTTAATTATGATGTGTCCTGGTGTGGCCCTCTTTGGGTTCATCTTGTTTGGGACTCTGTGCTTCCCGGACTTGTATATCCAATTTTTTTTTCCAGGTTAAGGAAGTTTTCCATCATTATTTCTGCTTGTAAGTTTTCAATTCTTTGCTCTCTCTCTCTCTCTCTTCTTCTAGTACCCCCATGATGTGAATGTTGGTATGCTTGATGTTGTCCCAGAGGCCTCTTAAACCATCCTCATTTTTTTGGATTCTTTTTTCTTTTAGCTGTTCTGATTGGGTGTTTTCTGATACCTTAACTTCTAAATTGCTGATTTGATCCTCTGCTTCATCTAATCTACTGTTGATTTCCTATAATGAAATCTTCCTTTGAGTTATTGTATTCTTTACTTATCACTGGTTCTTTTTTATGTTTTCTATGTCCATTTTTATGTTTTCTATCTATTTGTTGAAGTTCTCCCTGAGATCATTGAGTATCTTTATAACTAGTGTTTTGAACTCTGTGTCTGGTAAATTGTTTTTCTCCATTTTGTATAGTTCTTTTGTGGAGCTTTGTTCTGGTGTTTCATTTGGGACAAGTTTATTTCTCTCCCCATTTTGGCTGCCTCCCTGTGTTTGTTTCTTTGTATTAGGTAGGGCTGATATACCTTCTGGTCTTAGTAGAGGGTTCTTAAGTAGTAGATGTCCTGTGGAACCCAGTGGCGCAGTCTCCCTGGTCTCCAGAGCCAGGTGCTCCAGGTTTGTCCCTTGTGTGTGTTGTGTGTGTCCTCCTGTTGTAGTTGAGCTTTGGTTGTTGTTTGCACATCAGTGGGAAGAATTGACCCTCAGACTGATTGGTTGTGAGGACTGGCTGTGACTAGAGTGGAGGATTTGTTGTACAGAGGCTGACCCAGAGCAGGATTTGCTTTAGCAGGGCTCTGGTGCCTGCCCAGTCTGCCCTTTGGGTATTTTGTCCTTAGAGGTGACTTGATGATACTCTGGCTTGGTCCTGGGAGAGGACTTGCTGAAGGCCAAGATCAGTAGTAGCCTTTGCCCTGCCTGGGGCCAGCTGGCATGAGCCACAAAATAGTCCACAGATGGCTGCCGCCAGTGCTACGTTTGGAGGTGCCTCAAGAGGTTAATCCATGAACCAAGGCTGGCTGTCATTTGTACTGGCCTAAAGGCTGCTCAGCAAGGTATACAGGATGTACTGAAGTCAGATGCTGCTTATTTGGTTTTTGTGAACCTTTGAGATATTTTAGGAAAGTCTGCAGCATGAGCCAACACAGGCCATTTGTACGGAAAAGCCACTGGAAGTGGCTTGGGTGTACCTGAAAGTTGAGTGGGGCAGGATTTGGGGAATCACCAGGGGAGGGTAAACCAATGGTGTTAGCAAGGTTAATGGAGACTCATATGATGGCCGCCTCCATTTGCATGCTAGGAGGAGGAAGAGTTCAACAAAGAAACAAACAATGGATTCTGCCAGCACCTCTGTCCAGGAGAAAGCTGCCCCTCCAGCCCTGGCCCTGAAGCTAGATAATTCATTTCTTCCCTGTATGTCCCTGGTACCTTTTGAGTTGCTGCCCCAGTCCTGGAGCTCAGAGTGAGTGAGTCTGTCAGGGAATAAGTCTGTGTGTGGGCCCTTTAAGAGAGGTGCCTGGGATTGCAACCAACCTCATCTCACTCAGCCACAATCTCCAATGGTTTTTACAGCCAGAAGTTATAGGGACTTTTTCCCCCTGCACTGGAACCCTGGTTTGGGGAGTCTGGTTTGCGGTTGGGACCCCTCATTCCTCCAGGAGGAAACCTCCACAGCCAAGATATCCTTCCTGGTTTTTTAATGGTCACTTGCAGCTGTGAGACCAGCCTATTTGCATCTCTGCACCTCCTGCCAGTCTCAAGGTGGCTCTTTCTGTATATCCTTAGAGGTTCAGCTACATTTCAGGTGATTCTCAATGATGGCTGTCTGTAGTTAAGTTGTAATTTTGATATAGTTGTGAGAAGAGGTAAACACAATTTTACCTACTCTTCCATCTTGACCAGAACTTTAAAAATTTTAATAATATATAAATAATATAGAAGCTCTTATATTTATATGTATCCTGTTCAGATACTGATTTAAAAAACTTATAAAAATATGTCTCAAGGCCAAAAGCTACATTCCAGTTAAAGCTAGAAAAAAAAAAAAAAAGGATAGGATAAGTACCATAGCTAGGCTGACCAGATGTACTGTTTGAAATGGGGCAGAAAATCATTTCTGTCCCATTTCAAACAGTACATCTGGTCAGCCTAGTCTCTTGGGCTAAATTCAAGGTGTCAGTAAGCTGACCATACATACTGTTTGAAATGGGACAGTACCATTGTTTTCTGTCCCATTTAAAATGGTACATCTGGTCAGACTAACATAGCCATTATTATTTTTTTTTTTTTACTTTTTAATATGAAGGAATTAACATACAAAGGAGAATTATAAAATTTATATGATAGTCTCAAGATAAAATATTCTTTTGCTGTAAGTTTATCTCAATATTCTTATATCATATATTAAATAATGGGATAAAAGTGTTTTAATGTTAACAACTCAATTTAAAAGTGAGCATATGAAAGCTACAGAAAACAAATTAGTGATTGCCAGAGACAGGAGTCAGGTGGGGGTAGGCAAAATGGGTGAAGGGGGTCAAAAAGTACAAATTTTTAGTTATAAATAGGTCATAGAGATAGAATGTACAACATCGTGACTATAATTATTAATACTGTATTGCATATTTGAAAGTTGCCAAGACAGTAAATCTTAAAAATTCTCATCACAAGAAAAAAAATTGTAGCTAAGTATGGTGACAGATGTTAACTAGATTTATTATGGTGATCATTTTGCAGTATATACAATTATTGAATTGCTGTTATAGACCTGAAACTAATATGTTATATGTCAATTATACCTTGATAAAAAATATTGTTCTAAATAAAGTGAGCAAAGGACTTAAATAGACATTTTCCAAAGACACTATCCAAATGGCCAATAAACACATTTAAAAGATACTGAACATCACTTATCATTAGAGAAATGCAAATCAAAACCACAATGACATAACCACCTCACACCCACTAAAATTACTATAAAAAAATACAAACAAATAAACAAAAAATCCCTGGAAAATAACAAGTGTTATCAAGGTTGGAGAAATTGGAACCCTGGTATACTGTTGTGGGAATGTAAAATGTTGTAGCCTCTATGGAAAACAGTATGGTAGTTCTTTATAAAAATTAAACATAGAATTACCATATGACCCAGCAGTTTCATTTCTGGATATATATCCCAAGTAATTGAAAGCAGGGTCTGAAAGAGATATTTGTATACCCATATTCATAACAACATTATTCACATAGCCAAAAGGTGGAAGCAACCCTAATATCCATGAACAGATGAATGGATAAATAAAATAAAATGTGGTATATATATACAGTGAAATATTACAGTAGACTCTCAGTTAACTGGCACCTATGGGGATTGGTAGATGCCAGATAAATGTACCTGGCACTCTCAAGCAATGAGCAAACTGCCAGTTGCTTGAGTTTCAGTTAACTGAGAGTCTACTGTATTCAGCCTTAGAAAGGAAGGAAATTCTGATACATGCTAAACATGGATGAACCTTGAGGACATTATACTAAGTGAAATAAGCCAGTCCCAAAAAGATAAATACCATCTGATTCTATTATTTGAGTTACCTAGCTAGCAGAGTCAAATTCATAGAGACTAAGTAAAATGGTGGTTGCCAGAGGCTAGAGGGAGACCCAGTAGACCCAGGAGAATGCCTGAAATCTATCTCCATTAGCAGAAGACAGGTAAGACCAAAGAAAGAGCCTCACAAATCCAGCATTACTTTAAGAGTTTATTAAGGGAACTTAAATATATGGTGTGTCTTGGGTGCAGCAAGATTGGTGTAGATATCCTCCACAGCACATGGCAGGTGCTAAAGAATTATATGGAACGGGGCAGGATGGATGGGGGTTTGCGACCCACCCCAGATAAGGAGAAAACACCTTATAATGCTTGCCCAGGGTGGGGCAATGGCCTTTCCATGCCATGGGGCATGGAGGAGGGGTGAATCAGTCTTTGAGGAAATGTATGGGAAGCATCTCTGGTATGGCCCAGAACTTTGCTCAAGGGTCCAGCAATGTGGTGTCATGGAACAGTCTCTCCTCCACTGGGAATGAGAGTTGTTTAATGACTATAGAGTTTTAATTTTCCAGGATAAAAAAAGTTTTGAAGATTGGTTGCACAACCATGTGAAAATACACTTAACACTAGTAAACTTAAATTGTTAAGGTGGTAAATTTTATGCTATGTGTATTTTATCATAATTAAATATAAAGTAAATAGATATATAAATTAACAAAACAAAATGTTTTATTATGTAACTCAAATCTTAAAAATATCTCTATAGATTTATAAAAATTTATTTTAAACTTATTTATAGCACTGTATTTTATGTTGAAAGCAGTTTATAATTGAGAAAGTATAATGCCAAAAGTTTAAAGTCTCGTTCATAAAGGTTTACAGACTCTCTAAAAATACTGAATTATCTTCAGTCTGCTTGTTTGTTTTATTTAGTATCCATTTATTTGTTCATTTTTTTCCAGATTTTTTTAGTTCTGTGTTTCATTTATGGATAATTTTTATTATTATGTCTTCAATTCATGAATTTTTTTCTACAGCGTCAATTCTGCTATTAATCTCATTCAGTATTTTTTTTAAATCTCAGATATATTTTACTTCTTTAGAATTTTGATTTGGATTTTTTCCAATATCTCTGCTTAAAATTCATCCATGTTTTTGAACATATGTGATATAATTATAACTTTCAAAGTTTTTTAATATACTATAACATTAATGAATTATTTTGTTCTAGTATAAATACTTTCAAAGTAACAATATCAATATTATTAGTAACAGTATGATTACTGAAAAGTTTATTTTTTTGGAGTTCCTTTTTTCTTTAGACTATATCTCACTATGGATACACAGTCAAATTACTGTGTTTTAAAGTCACATGAAATAATTCCCTAGTTAGTAGGTAAGCCACTAACTGGATACTTGGTTAGATTCATTTGTTTCATTTTGCTTAATTTTTAGAGGTAGTTTTTCACCTTGATTTAATTTTTTATTATAATCATGTAATACAGTTACATGTTTCTATAGTAAATTGATAAAACAAATACATTCAAAGTTTGGTTAGACTGGGTTACTTCCTGCTACCGGTAACCATCTTTTTTAGTTAATTTATACTTCTGTTGTTTGTTTTTTAAATTGTGGTAAAATATACATAATATAAAATTTACCATTTTAACTCTCTTTAAGTGTGCAATTCAGTATCATTAAGTATATTTGCATTGTTTTGCAACCATTGCTGCTATTCATCTACAGACAAACTGAAACTCTGTATCTGTTAAACAATAGCTTCCCATTATGTCCTTTCCCCCAGTCCCTGGTAACCATTATTCTTTGTCTCAATGAATCTGACCATTCTAGGTACCTCATATAAGTAGTGTCAGGCAACATTTGTCCTTCTGTGTTTGACTTATTTCACTTAGCTTAATGTTTTCAAAGTTCATTCATGTTGTAGCATGTGTCAGAATTTTATTTATTTTTAAGGCTGAATAATATTCCATCGTATGTATATGTCACATTTTCTTTATCCATGCATTCATTAATGGACATTAGGGTTGCTTTTACTTTTGGGCTATTTTGAATAATGCTGCTAGGAGCATGGGTATACAAATATCCATCCAAGTCCTTTCAATTATTTTGAGTATATATCCAGAAATGGAATTGCTGTATCATATTGTAATTGTTTAATATTTTTTAGTAATTGCCATGCTGTATTCCATTGTTGTTTAAACTAAACCAATACAAAGTATTATGAGCTCATGAATTTTAACATGTTTTATATGGATCAATCCATTGAACTCTTTTCGGTGCTCACATTGTATCAATGAGAGCTCTTTCACAGCTCCTATATCCTTTTTATATGACTTTTAAAATATATATTCTTTGATTTCTAGAATGAGAAAATATTTGAGGCTGAACTTGTATACTTCCTGCTTCAAGCTAGGAACTAGTCTTTTCTCTAAAAAGTTCTGGTACCTTCTAGTGGAAAATGGTATTTGGAGACCACCGTCTGAGTGCTAGGGATGCTCTTTGCTACATTGGTCTTAGGCCTCGCCAGTGGGCAAAGCTACAAAATGATTTATTTTTCATAATAGAAAATATGTAACAAATTCATATTGTTATTTACATTAAAATTAGGATCATAGGAATTTTGACTTTATACTTGTACTTCTTTTATCCTATGCTTTACTCATTCAACCAATAACCACTGTACACCTACTATATCCCTTATACTTTACTAGGAGCAGGGAATGTACATTAAAAAGTTACATTTGATCTAGTTTCCACATTGTTTTTCATCTGAATGAGGACTTTTTTTTTTTAATTAGATTTGCATTGGCTTCTAGTTAAAACTGTGGAGCAGTATTGGATTGGCTTTTAGTTGATCTCAGCTTATTTCTTATTTTGTATTGTATTACAGTTATGTGCTACTTAATGATGGGGATACATTCTGAAAAATGTCATTAGGCAATTGCATCATTGTGCAAACATCATAGAGTGCACTTACACAAACCCAGATGAGGTAGCCTACTACACGCCTAGGCTATGTGATGGCCTATTGCTCCTAGGCTACAAGCCTATATAGCATGTTACTGTACAAAACAAGAAATTAAATCAAGCAGAAGAGGAAATTATTCAGTCAAGACATGGTAAACACACGTATGAAGTTGCTGCTGGCGTAACACAACATACTGTTTTACAACAAACCTTTTTTAAGTAGAAAGAGTATACTTTAAAAATGATAGAAAGTATAGAATAGTAAGTACATAAACCAGTAACATGGGCAATTATTATCAAGTATTATGGGCTGTCCATAATTGTGTGTACTATGCTTTTATACAAGTGACAGCACAGTAGGTTTACACTACCATGTAAGTAATGCAGTGCGTTATGTTACAATGGCTACCTCACTGGGTGACAGGAATTTTTCATCTCCATTATAATCTTATGGGACTAGTATTATATTCAGTCTGCTGACTAAAACGTTATGTGGCACATGACTGTATTTCCATTAACTTAAACTCAGATTCCAGTAACTACAATACTATTTACCCCTTAATTGGTAGTGTGTCTAAGGAAAAAAAAGTTGAAATAGTTTAATACTAAAAAATCATTTCCTCACCACTGGATATCATCCCAGAACAAGATAATGTGGTAGCACAAGACAGTTTGTTATCCTTGGGTCTTTAGCCTTTTGCTCAGTTGGACTAGCAAGGTGAAATCTGTTGAAGAAACGTTTTGTCCAAAACTTTTCTCACTGTGTTGGTGCTAATGACTGCAATTGCACTATTAGAGCTTTGTTCTTTGAAATTATTGGCCCATATTAAAATTAGAATATCCTTGGAGAGTTAAAATTCAGATATATAATTAACACATTAGTGTGAATACATTTATTAGGCTTTTCCATGGTCACATTCAGCTGAAAATGTTTGGGAAAAAGAAAGTGAATAATTAGGTCTAGTATAGGGACAATTGCTTGGAAAGAAGAGACTTCTTTTGAGAACCCAGGGTAGCGGAAGCATGATGGCACTACACAGACCTCAACGAGATGAGGGGGCATGAAAATAAGCTTGTTAAGACCTGATGATGCATTTGGAATACTCAGCATTTTATATTAGTTGTATGAGACTTAGCAGTCAATCAGACTGTTGGCTGTGTGTTACCAAATATCAATTCTAAAAAGCATTTTACTAGCATTTTAAGTAATATTATAATGGAGTCAAAACTTAATAGTATGGGTGTTATGATGGTATTTAGATACACATTTTATAGGTTGTAAGTTTTATAATACACTTAGACAATTTAACATATTCATAATATATGTATATACCACAGACAAGTTAATTCTTTCTTCTCAATTTACTAAATACATAAAAATTTTCAGACACCCAAATAGAAAACACAAGTCTGAACTCATTTAAGACAGGGAATACTTTATTCAAACCCATCGGAGAAATGGACAGGCAGGTTGGGTCTGTCACAAAGTGTTGTTTTAAAGTATAGGCCAGTAATTGTATATGAGAGTATACACTGCTACATACAAATTAACTGATCAGACCACTTTCAATATTTAAAACAGAATAAGCTTCCCTGTAAAAGTAGCACCTTTGTGACACATTAACTTTAGTATTCCTCTCCTTCTTCCTCACCCTCTCCTTCAACAGAATCCACACCAACCTCCTCATAATCCTTCTCAAGGGCAGCCATATCCTCACGGGCCTCAGAAAACTCGCCTTCCTCCATGCCCTCACCCACGTACCAGTGAACAAAGGCACGCTTGGCATACATCAGGTCAAACTTGTGGTCCAGGCGAGCCCAGGCCTCAGCAATAGCTGTGGTGTTGCTCAGCATGCACACAGCTCGCTGTACTTTGGCTAGGTCTCCACCAGGCACCACAGTGGGAGGCTGGTAATTAATGCCAACTTTGAAGCCAGTGGGGCACCAGTCCACAAACTGGATGGTACGCTTGGTCTTGATGGTGGCAATGGCAGCATTGACATCTTTGGGAACCACATCACCACGGTACAAC